>JAUTDX010001201.1:0-65075 GCA_030844895.1 Ambrosia x helenae
CTAAAAGATCTAGGTTGACAATTTTTATACGTCAATATTTTGTTTACGTGACTCGAAATGATGGTTCTGAGTACAAAATAAAAAAAAACCCAGATTTTTAATAGCTTTCTATTTTTTGAAATTTGAATATATATTTAAATACTCGGTGTAAATTCGAGTGCGTATAAATTCTACGTAAATTTAGTATACTTTTTTCGTATAATCTTGAGTTTGTCTATGTTTCATCATAAATTTACTTTGTATGTTTCGTAAGTATGACTCTAGTCATATACCATACGTTTTAATTTTCCAGTTAAAATTCAAGTTAGACTGTGTTTTAAACGCAACACGCAGCAGATAAAATATCAGTTAATGTCAAAAAGTCAACTATTAAAGCCAAGTAAAATACGTATTTGTCCTCACACCCCTTCAAATTTCAAAAAAACAAACCCCCCAATTTCACAATCCCCAAATTCAAATTTAAATCTCTACAACGGCTCCTTCTTCCTCCTCCATAACCTCCCTTCAAACCCTAATAATAATAATAATAATCCCACCAAAACCATCGAATCCAATCCAATATGGCCTCTCTAACCCCAGGCATCCTCTTAAAACTCCTCCAAACCATGAACACCAACACCCGAGTCACCGGCGACCACCGCTCCCCTCTCCTCCAGCTCATCGGCATTGTCCCCGCTCTCGCAGCCGGCTCGGACGACCTCTGGCCTAACCACGGGTTCTACGTCTCCCTTTCGGACTCTTTAAACTCGACTTATGTTTCTTTGTCTGATAAAGACACGGATCTTATTCTCACTAACCGCTTGCAGTTGGGGCAGTTTGTTCATATTGAGAAATTGGAGTTCGATTCTCCCGTGCCGCGGGTTACTGGGTTAGACCGATTGCGGGAGGCATCCGTTTGTTGGAAGCCCTGAACAGCTTGTGTTAGGGTTTCGGGTGCCAAGAAGGAGTTTGTTATCCAGGTGGCTTCCGATTCGGATGGTTCGGGTGATCCTGTTGCTGGTTGTTTCAAGGAGATTAAAAATGAGGTTAGGGTTTTAAAGATTGAATTTATTTGGAATACCGATTCGTATAAGCTTATTCATAAGGGGTCCCGTATGCCTGTCATCCTGCTGTAAAATTATTACCTTTTATTGTGAAATGAAAAATTGTATAATTTTATTTGAATTTGGGTCTATTCGAATAAACCGAATTAAAAAAAAAAAAAAATTCTTATATAGATTCAAAATAAGTTTTAAAAAATACACATATTATTTGAATTCGGGTCGGTTCGGTTCGAGATTTATAAACTCGAGTCGGGATTCGAAACCGAATTCGAAATTCGGTCTGGATAAGGAGCGGATCCGAATAGGAGAATCATTTATTGTAATTTGGTTCGGTTTGAATTTGGGTTTCTCGAGTCCAAATCGAATAATGAACACCCTTGATTATGCATTATTCGTTTATACAGGTTAAGAGTAGACAAGTACTTGCACCTAGAGAGAATGTGAATAATGTTGATGAATCCAAAAGGTCTTCAGAAAAGCCGCCTCAGAGGTTTTCAAGCCCATGTATGAAGCAACAGAGGTCGATATCCGCAGGGAAAAAGAACGTCGTTGAAAGGGACCCTTCACCAGCTGGAAAGGTTAAAAGATCGTCTTCGCCTGTGCCTACAAAGTGTGTGGTTCCTAGCTTGGTTGTAGCCAAAGAAGAAAACAGAAAGGCTGCAAGAGAGCCAGCCATTATAGTTCCTTCAAGATACAGACAGCCTTCGCCTAATGCGCGTAGACATGCCTCCCCTAGTTCAAGGAGGATGTCGATGTCACCAGGAAGGCGGTTGTCTGGTGGGGTTAAAGTTTCTCCAGCTACAGATTCTGGTAACAAGAAAAAGATGACGACTTTGGCTGCTGAGATTTCAAAGGTTTCAGAGGCACTTGCTGCGTCTTCCACGAAGTCGGTTGGGTCATCTGCAAAGATGAGTAGGAAAAACTGGGATGAAACACCGGGAGCTTCGGAAACCAAAGAGAAGAGTGTTAGTAAAAGTAAGCCAGACTTGCAAAGCTATTTTGAAGACTCAGGTAAAATGAAGAAAACCATCTTGTTTATATTCTGGAAAATGTTTTAAAATCTTCTTTGTTGTTTTACGTGTTGGTTGTGGCGTATTTATTTGCAGGCTGCGCTTTCTAGACGTTTAAGCGATGTACATTCACAGCATGAAGATTCTCCGATCGAAGAAAAGTAAAACCAAGTCCGTGTGACACTCCCCCCATCCCTGATAGGACGACTACTACAACAGCTCTTGGAATTACACTTCATGAAAAGAAATGGACTGATGGTAGTGTGCCACTGGATGCGGTTTCTGCAAACTTAGCAAGGCTTGGACAGGTATGAAAACATATCACCACAGGCATTGCGATAGATGTTTGATCCAAAAGTCACTACTGTTTTGAAGTTTGGAAGTAGAGTGATTAACATTTTATTGATTTGCAGGATGCTATGCAAAGGAGAAATTTGGCTTCGGTAGCTGCAGCTGAAGCGCTGCAAGAAGCCCTTGCTACTGAAGCTATTCTCAGGAGTTTGAGGTAACCCTGACAATTATTACTACAGCATACAAATGATAATTCTGTCAAACTGAAGTTAAATGTTGAATTACAACTACTCCCATCAGTTTTTTGTCAAAACAGGCAACTTTTTGGTACATATTGAAACGAGTCGGCCGTCGGGTTAACCCAAACTATATACTGTGACTGTCCAAAGTTTTTTTTTTTTTTTTAAATGGACTGAGTCTACTGAATATTAGTGTGTTGAAGTATGATTACAAAAATTTTTATTGTTTTAATAATAATACATCTTTACAATTGAAATGATTTATGATGTTGTATGCATTAAAAATTACACTTTTAGCGACTTTCGACTAGTTTTCTTTTAAGCATTTACTTTCTGCAAATAATAATGCCAAAAAATCACTCAGTGCTCAGTATTCTTCTAACCATTTGCAGCATGTTTTCGAATCTCTGCTCAACATCAAAGGCTGCAAACCCTTTACCAACAATAGATAGTTTTATGGCCGTATACGATGATGCTGTAAAAGCAACTACTACAGCTGAATCACTTATTAGCAGCCACAACCGAACCATGGTTCATGACACTGCACCACCCACAGACCATTCAAAATCGCTAGCCCTATGGGTAGAAGCTGCACTAGCCACTGACCTCGAGGTTGTTTCCCTTCTATCAAAACAAGGAATAGAGTCCCCATCTCAACCACTAAAGAAAACTCATTCACAATCACCAAAACAATCACTACCCGAAACCGTCAAAAGCCATTTGATGATTCCTTCCAGTAAGTCATCATTTAGTGGGCAATGGATGAAAGGCCATGGGATGAAGGAGACTGTTGAATTAGGAATGCATTTGCAAAAAGAGATGCAAACATGGTTCTTGAAGTTTGTTGAGGAGTCACTAGATGCTGGTTTCCAGGTTTTTGGAAGAATAGTGCTAGTAGTTCTGAAGTTGGCCCTATTAAAGTGATTTTGTCACAGCTTAAACGAGTTACGATTGGTTGGATCGCATGGTCTCAAAGCAGGACGAGGCGTTGACTGGCGCAGTTGACCGATTGAAAGGAAAGATTTACAGGTTTGTTATTCAGCATGTTGGTACTACATATGACAATTCATCTTGATGTTGGATCCCAGAACTTGTTTTGAAGTACAAAATAAGCCTGCTGTTTTTTCATTAGTTTTTCAAGTTTGTTGCAAAAATGAAAATGTTTTTGCTTGTTTTGTATTATGGTTATTTTTGGATTATGTACAAGAAGGCAAGCTTATTTGCCAAATTTAATAAAATCATATTTTCAATTGTTTTAATTTTTTTTTTTTGATCGGTGACTTTCTTATGAGTGACGACCCACTGTCACTGTGGCGACCAAAGTCGGCACCCCGCCAAGGCTGGCCAGACTCCGTGTTCTATCGGATCCAAGCCGGCTCATTGTTTTAACTTTTAACATCCAAAATATATTTTTAGTTCATATTGTTTTCCATTATTCTCACTAGGATTGTAACTTCCTAAAAAAGGTAAAAACTAAACAAGATTATGTATGTAATCAAAGAATAGGATAATCTGCATTACACCACCATGTGATTTTAAATGCATAGTCCTGCCATTTGATATTTATAGATGGACATTTGGAAGAGCTGGGAGTGCTTATCTGATTTTTATTTATATTGTCATGTGATGTTATATGAGAATCAAAGAAAGAAATTTTGTTGAAGTACATATGTGAAATAGTTTACCGGCAAAACATGTCGTATCGTGTTTAACAGGTCTCTAATGATACGAATAAAAAAAAAACCAAACATGAATGCAATTCGTTTAACTACCTTATATATCTCATGTCTATAACCAACGGGGAAGGCAAAGCGTGTAGGAGTAAAGTTGTAGTTGAAAAAGGTTAGAAATGTCATAATTAAATAAAATCGTAGTTGAAAAGGATATACATAGAATTAGTGGATAGAAGCATGGGAGAGGGGCGGAGAGCAGTTGTGTGTTGACATGTGCAATGGTTGCTTCATTTATGACAGGTAGGTAATGTACTACAAATGTGGCCACATTTATGACAGGTGTGGTCGCTAATTTTTCTTATATATCAAGCTATTGGATAATAAAGGTTTAAAGAATTAAAGTCAAAACATCTTCTTCTTTTGATTATTCGATGTTTCATACGTTAGTTTACCTTTTAGGTACAGCTTAAAAACTTATTATTAGTTCATGTCTTAAACTTTTTATTTATTTATTTTTAATGAAAGGGAAACTTTATTTACTTATTTTTTTTAACGGGTGAACTTTTATCTAACACCTTGATACCACTAGGCCAAATGCCTTTTGACAAGTGAAACTTTATTTAAGTAGTTTTGTAAACTTGTAATCATATCTCTTACATTCTGTTTAGTATAAGTATAAGATAACGAAATGAAAAAGATACCATAATATACAAGGGAAATAAATAGTACATTTGGAGTCTAGACCAAACTATTTGAAATAAATTATATGGAGGGACCATCTTGGTTTGGCAACAATTATGGATTTGTTACCTTTTTTTAATTATGACTATAGTCCCAACAATGTAGGTCCCTTTTCATCCATGGTTAGAAAAATTAACAGAGTTAAATCGTCAAGGTATTTTACTCATATAACTATAACAATTAAACATTACATTAATTTACAAAAAAGAAACCTAAACTAAACCTTACGTAGAACGGTTAATCTTACGTTTTGCTCTAACCGATATAGAATCATCATGTCGAGGTTGAATGGCGTAGTGTGAGCGCCTGAAGCATATGTCCTATAGTCACTCGATGTTGATGTCATAGGGTGTTACAAATTTTATTTTCATGATAATTTACATAATGAGTATGTGTTAATTATGCTCTCTTACAATTTTTTTTATTAGCTCCAGATACCGTCATTATCTAATCTTTAAAAAATAGATTCCCATGCCACTGCAATCGCCAACATAACCTTCTCCTCGTCATCGAGGCCGTTGATGCCATTGCCACCATGTCGTCTTCACTAATCGGCTAAGCGCCACATGCTTTTATACAAAAAATATAACGACTGAACCTATTTGAAAAAAAACAAAAAAAAATCCTAAAACTACCTATCTCAACTCCGATTCATTTTTAGCAGAACTCACTTTGACATGTAACTTGCTATACTTTTTCAAAACTTTGATATTTTTCTTTTAATTCAACTTGGATTCATTTTGATCAAAACTCACTTGACTTATTTTTATAAAACTTCTATACTTTGCTTAGTTATATAACTTGCTATATATACTTCAAAAAAAAAAAAAAAAAAAAACTTTTAAAAGTTGATAATGTTATCCACGGTTCAATAGATTCGAACTAATGTAACAAACGACTACTTTCTATCTTATTCTCTGACTTCATATGGTCAGAATAGGGACCTTTGATTAATTGAAACCACGTGTGCACCATCAACACCAACTTTCACCGCCATATCATTTCGCCACCCTATCTAGTTCAACTACCAACAATCAACCTTTATATCAATCCATTTAATTTTAAATGTACATACGACTATACGAGAGTCTTGTTTCAAAATATTTACGTTTTTATAGCCTACAACAAGATAGGAAAAAAAATGGTTTAAGAGTGTAAACTAGTATTAAGTCATGTTGTAACTGAAGGTGTACATAAAATAATATCTTTAATTACTGTGTAGGTGTTTGTGAAAATATGCATTTGAATACATTTAACTACAGAGTTTGTTTTCCAAATGTTTACCTACACATAAGCTCATGTATTTTAGCATCAACGTACAAAGCAAATTATATAATCTATACATGCATATGATGCATTTTAACATAACGAAATAACACATACACAAAAATATATTGTGTAGGTGAACCATAAAATATGCATTTCGATGTATTCAACGTAACGGAGAACAATTAACCTACACAAATTAATATATTGTGTATGTGAACGTACATTAAACTATGCATTACAATGTATTCAACTGCGTACTTTGTTTTTTTTATACTAGGTTAGAGTCCCGTGGGGACCCACGGTTTATCCGAAAGTAAAATGAAAAAAATTGAAAAATAAGAATTGTATTACGCAAGTTGTTTTGGTTACTAAATGTTTGATAGTGCAATATGTATGAATTTTGATGTTAAAAGTAGATGTTTTTGGCTGTAACTTTGGTCAACACATAAGTACCTGTGTCATCATTCTACAACATGAGTAGTAGTAGTAGTTCACTAAGGGGTAGAGAATTATTAAAATCTCGTTTAGTATGAGCAAACAAATGTCTTGCATTCTTTTTAGTTTCACCAATGAACTTACTGAGAATTTCATGTACATTTTGTAATTAGCTATAGAATGCTTGCAGCATTGATCATGATCTAAATACATGATAATACGTATAGATTGAAAAAAAAAATAAACCATGACATACACCAACAAAGGCCACAAATACACCTTTCGTCTTCTCCAATATATCCCTTATCAAAATCACACAACAAAAAGCTATAATCAATATACAAGACCTGTGTTAAAAAATCATAATCAAAGAACACAAATAATGCTATCTTTGTTAAAATCGATTGAACCCGTGTTGGAAAATCATGATAATAAAAAAGATGTTATCTATTGTTAAACGCGATAAAATCATAACAAAAGAAATGTTAAAACACCATAACAAACTAATAGTCGAAAATGAAAAATTCTATAAAGATTGTAGTATACAAGTTTTATTTATTGAAAATTACGTAATCGCATAGATTTTGTTTGCATGCAAAATATCATAAAAATGTTTAATGTTACCCAATAATGTATGGTTGATACAAACGTAAAATGAAAAACTTATATCAATAATGTAGTGTGCAAGTTGTTTTATGTATTGAATTGAATGTTAAGTAATCAAATTGACGTGGATGTTGGTTGCATGTCATTCTGAAATAAGCCTTTAATGCAACACAATAATGGATATATTGATCACCTACAGCTTAATTTGTTATAAACAAAGTCTGAAATCAAATGAATAATAAGGTAGTTATTAGAATGCAAGCAAATGAACATGAATACTTAAAATGAATAAATGTAGTTGACTAAAACATTTCTCTTTGGTTCATAACTTTACCATCTTTGTCCAATATTAGTAGGGGTTTGTGGATTCATACACTCTTACTTTAGGATTCATACACCCTGGTCCACACCACACACCAATAGAAAGCTGCCACATACCATGAATGTGATGTCATACACTCTAAATATGATGTCACGGGGTGTATGAATCTTAGAACCCTATTAGTATCTCAAGTTCAGTTCATCTCGACTCTTGATAAAGCACATACAACTATCCATGTGAAAAACAATATCTTTAGATACCGCTCAACTTTAGATAGGATTATATTAAAGATAAAATGGAATTTGACAAAATAAAACGAAATAATTTTATTAATTAGTACTTTAAAACATAAGATGAAGCAAAGTAGCACATTACAAACTCAATTATCAACACAATATGCCAAATGGATATGAACCCTGAATTCAAAAAGAAGAAATTAGACACTCATTATCCATAGCATATATAGGTTAGATCAATGTTGTAAAAGTCGCTAGGCGGACCCTAGTCGGCTGACTGGGAGTTGGGTGTACTCGGAGTACTCGGGGAGTACTCGGACCTGGTAAATATAAAGAAAATTAATTATTAGATATAATATATATATATATATATCAAAATAAGCATAATTCATGTCAAATACGCATGTTTTTTTAAAGATACATGTTTAAAATTCATTTTTTTCCGAGTATAAGGCCGAGTAGGCCGAGTATAGGGCCGAGTAGGAAGAAGATGACTGATTTTGACCACTAAGTACAGGGCCGATTTGGCCGAGTACAGGGCCGACTTGGCCGAGTACAAGGCCGAGTTGGCCGAGTCCGACTAATTTGGCCGAGTATGAGAAAATCGTCTCGGAGGTGTTCCGAGGTCCGAGTAGTCGGCCGAGGAATCCGACTTTTACAACACTGGGTTAGATGCTTGTGTACTATACGAGAATAAAAGATAAAATGTCGACTCACATAAAAATTCATAATATGATACAGTTTCTAAGCTAGTGTTATTAGCAACTTTCTACCTGTTTGGCTCATTTCCCTAAAAGCTAATTGCTTTACAATTAAATCGGAAGGCATTAAATGGGGCTCGGGCAGGTTGTGTAGAATATCAAAACTGTTAAATCTGTTGGTATGGATCAACAAACACATGCTTTTTCCCTGATCTATCCTAAAGATTTTTAATACTTGATTGTTAAAAATTAATGCAATGATTTCGACAAAAAGAATTTATAAGGTTTAATGCATTTTAAATCTGAGTAAACTTAGGTTGACTTTCGACCCGTCTAACCCATTCGACTTGTTTCCCTTAACGTTTTAACTAACTTTTAAACTCAACACATTTGAATTTTTATGAAAAAGCACGACCTCAATTTTTTTGTTGAACGGCCAACAAAATTAGTCTTATTTCATTCACCAAAGCCAGCAAGAGGCTGGTACACCATGTCTATACATATTACAAGTAAACACCACAAGAACAGACAAAAACAAACATGAACCTCACCATCCTATTTTATCAAGTCTGAATCCTCTCCATATATACCAATCGATAGACTCACACTTTGATCTAGATTTGACCCATAAAAAGCTTCTTGATTTTATTTCTCCAAGCAGTGACTCTAACGACCCCATCTTCTGCGCAAATACCACTTCATTGCGGAATTTCCAATGCACCAAACGGTAACCAAACAAACCGCATAAACCGCCTTCTTGTATTTTTCTGACCTTCCCACATATTTGTATAGATTTACCACGTCGCTGAAACTGAATGCATAGAACGGAGGAAGGCTGCACCATTGAGATACAACCTGCCACACTGTCTGAACAAACCCGCATGACACGAACAGATGATCCGTTGATTCGTCTGACTCGCCACAAATAGGACAAATACAAGACTGAATTTGGAACCCTCTTCGCTGCAGCGCTTCCCTTGTCGGCAGCCTATTAATCCCAGCCCGCCATGCCACCATGCTCACCTTTTTTGGCACCCAATTATTCCATTCAAAATGTCGACTTTGCCCCTCGAACCGCTGATCATGAAGGACTGTTTTGACGCTCTTTACTGTAAATGCACCCAACCCACCGAGTTTCCAAACCCACGAATCCCCAACCCCACTCAATGAAAACCCCCCACCCGGAGCATTAAGCGAAACAGTTCAGTGGATTCGGAACCATTAAGATTCCTCTTCCAAGCCCAACCCTGCCCATGACCCCCATGACCCAGCCTATCCGCAACCGAAGCAAATTTATTTTGCTCCAGCGCGAACAAGCTCGGAAACTCAAGTTGTAACGGAACATCCGCCGCCCAACAATCGATCCAAAACAGAATTCCCGTACCCCTGCCCACAACCCCTTTCATCAAGCTAGAAACATCAACCCCCCTACCTCGAGCCTCCTCTCCAGCCTTATTTATTTGCTTCCACGGACCCGAAAGCGACACCTTCACTGGTATAAAATTCCAATTTCTGGAATTATGATGTAAAGCACGACCTCAATTGACAGATGTAGTCATAAATGGGTTGATACCTGAGCAATAAAATAAGATTTTGATAATAATGTGTATGCAAGTACCAAAAGATAGCAATTAATATATCTTCAATTCATAAATCAATTTCCCTAGACAACACATAATGAAACGTATAAAAACACAGAAATTGATGTAATATTCATAGTTCATACTATCTCCTAGTTGATCATTTTATGTATTTACTTCTTAATTAATCAAAATTTGTCCATCATGCTAACCACTGATTATTTATTGGTACAAATCACTCACAAAATGCATACCCAAACTCTTAAAACACCTTTGATATTTACTTTAGTATACAAACTCACAATATAATTGAAATGCTAAAATCAACTTAGTAAAGCTATGTTTTGTAACCTTTATGGTATGCAACTCCATGATATCGAATTTGCTTTTTTAAGGATGGCTCTTCGCATGTACAGGATAACAAACTTTCACCAAATTAGTGAGCAGATCTGGGTACCTGCTATGAAGTAGTTGGGAATTAAAAGCATATTTGTAGACAATGGGAATAAAAAGTAGATAACACTAAACCCAATCTAATGAAGATGATAGAGGAGAACATGAGTACCCAAAATATTTGTAATATTTTGATTGTTTTGAACCGACCATATGACTTGTGTTAAGTCGACTAACCTTATCACACATTTTGCCCATTTTCCTATATTTTATAAACAATTAATGGGTAAGAACGGTTATAGCCACAACATCATTAAACTATCCCACTATCCAATTTTTCAACTAACAAAAATATACTTTGGAGACTTTCAACCCATTTGAAGTGTTCCCTTTTTGCTAAATTTTATATTTTATAGCCCATTTGATCCTTCTCATATAAAAAATAACCTAAATGGTTAAGTTAATCAAGGTTGAACTTAGGTGACATTGGGTTTGGTTCGGATAGACTCGTTTAAACCCTTAAAAAGTCAATTAGCATACCTAACAACGGTGCCTTGAAGAAATCATTGCTCCAAGAACGCCATAAAATGATACAAAAGTCCAATAGGAAAATGTAGCCTAACAGTAGGCTGGCAAACCAGGGCCATTGCGAGCAACGAGCACTGATACAATGATTTTTTAACAACCTGTATGACAGCTACAGTGGCAAGCCTTTCCGAAAGGCAAGATACCAAATAATATTACGTTAATTAGCTAACTTTAGGCAACGAAATACGTAATTATGTAACCAAATTTTAGGAGTTACCGATCGCTCTAGCAGCTGGCCCAAAAGCTTGATGGTTGTTTCATTATACCACATGCACGCCATCTATACCAAATGACCTTAACTGCATAGATGGTTCATGAAACTATTACAATCCTAGAAGCAATTGAAAACACCTAAAAACAAAATTGTTATCTTAGAAGGAAACAAATCAAATGGGTCAGAACTCAAATTATATTATAGAAAGTGAAAATAAGCAAGTTAAGGTTCGTGTTTCTGACTCGACGTATAGCAGTGGTACCTGATCATTGATAGTTAACAATGGTTATTTAGGAAGATGTCATTGTCTTGTAAAAAAGCGTGATAAACTATAACATCGCATTTTTAGCACCCAAAGAATTGGTGATGCTAGTAAGATCTTGGTTAGACAACTACCATAATGTGGTCTCAACTACATATTGTGTCCCGTGTCCGTATGTGATCAAGCAGCAAGAATGATAATGTGACTCAATACCTGCGGTTAGTTATCATATAGCCTGTATAAAATGTAGATGGACAATTTTACCCTCTAAACTGGTTATTCAATGGTTACATCAAAAATTTCCACGTCTATATCATTTGCTATAACCAGAAAATGTGGCCACGCCAGATTATTCAAAATGAATAAAACCAGTGCAGTTACATTTTTTCCAGTTTTAACTGTTAATTGCATCAAATAGTAAGAAAATATAAGTTTCTTGCAACAAACGGTAAAATATAGGTCATCCCATCGGACAAAAACGTGACAGTTGGTTACGTTTTTAATGTAATAAAACTTCTACAGAATCACATTATCTTAATTAAGATACATGGATACCAAGTTATTAACCTTGTTTAACATAATTATGTTGATAAAATCAACTTGGAGATATAAAACTTACTTTGTAAATCAATGCAGCAAGATTTCTAGCTAGAGTGTCCCTGTATATATATTTCCCAAGAAAATTATCTTTGGCTGCAAGCATGATTTTTGATGTTGTGCCACCTGCTACTATACTCACAGGGTACCACAGATAAACCTACATAATAAACCCAAATTTCTTGTAACACTATAACCTAAACGTATCATGGAGCATATATTCAAATGTGAAATTTAAGAATGTTACAGACAACTAACATATGGATTGATCTCCTCTCTCAGTTGCAGAGGCTAGGGGTGTTCATGCGTTCAGTTTTCGGATTATTAGGTTTTTTAAATTTATTCAGTCTTAACCGAAAAGGCGAAAACCAAACCAAATGAAATAAGTTCGTAACGGAATAGTAATTCATCAACCCTTTAGACGTATAGCTTCCTCTTTAGTAGGATCGATTTTACTATTTAAATAAGGTTGCAGCGTAGCTTGTTGTCCCAAAGACTATTTTTTACGGCTCCAAGTAGAGGGAAGTAGACATGTACCAAGCTTACCCATTTGACCCGTTAACCGACCAAACCCATTTAGCCACATATATTTCTAGCCATATAAACACATACCATTAATAACATGGTGATCACAAGCAATGTGACAGACATCTATGATGCGAACTTAAATTCTCCAACTCATGAACCAAGAATAACTCTTTTCTAGCTGCACAATTTATTCACCAAAAATCATCAAGTTGGGAGTTAGTAGTAGTTATATCAGAATTATTGTTCAGTAATGATCTACTATTTACTATCATCATATATAAAGAAATATACAAAGTTAGCATTTCAACATGTTTACTTATGAAAGGGTTGATTCAACTATCTAACAGGCAAAAAAGTAGCTAAAAAGGAAAGCGGTGTGACATGTAATTTCAGCCGATAAATTCCGAAATTCTCATATCTCTGTATATACAATATAGAATCATCAAAACAAACATATCAATAACCTTTCAATGAGATCATTAAGCCTAAGTATGAATCATACACACAAATGCACAAACAATTGATCGCATATTAAAATGATCATATATTCATATCAACATGTACTTAATAGTTAAAACCTCAAAAGAATCCTGAGACCAGAGGTTTTGTAACCACAAATTTCAATTAACCAATCAAAACAATTATCAATTCATAGCCTATTGTAGGACTGAACATGTAAATCAACCTATCAATTACTTAGCCAATGCTAAATCAAAATTACTACAAATCGGAATCATTTAGCAACAAAACATTTATTAATTCAAACTCAAATTGCAAAATAAACATGTAAATTCAACATATCAATTACTCTAATCAACTCAAACTTAAACAACTGCAAATTTGGCAGTCAATTGAAGAAATCAGAATCAATTAGCAAAAAACACTTTTTAATTCAAAGCCCACATGAAGTAGACTTAATAAGTAGAGATCGATTAAAAATGAAATAGACTAAAGGGTGACAAGAACTGGTAGAAGAGATTAACCACATTGCCAACAACAAAATGCCCTATGTGTGTGATTTTTTTAAACGGCAATTAAACCTTTATTACATCGAAGAACCTAGAGTTCAAAATGTTGACTTTTGACATTTCTTGTTCTTGGTCCAATTTCACCATTTAAATAAAGAAAACTGAATAATAACCCTGTATGGAACTAAATTACCATCTAAAATGGAACCGTAAGATCAGCTTCAGCAGTTGACGATCGAGGTGGTAGACGCATCAATCCACGTACATGCAAGAGAAATATGTCATAAGTCAATTTTCAATGTACATCAAATTAGTAATTTGAGTTCAAAAGAAACCAAAAATCAAAATAATGAGATGTGAATATTTAGCATTAGTCACCGAGTCCATTCATAATAACAACCCCTAACTCGAAGGATTCATCAAAGTAAACAATAAGGCAATAGACGTCGACATCAATTGATTCATATTGATTTCTCTTCTCTACATTAAATTACCAGCTACACAACACTACAATAATCGATTTTAAAACAAAATCCCATGAACAAATCAATAACTTATACACAAACCTTGTTTGCATCAACATGTAATGTTTTAATAACATAACGCGATAGTAATCCGCATGAGGTTGACATACATTATACTTAAGAAATGCCCTGACATAATATAAATGCAACAACATATTACACAGTTTGATAGACAGACTGCACATATACTAACCCGCTTCAGAAAACTTGCAAGCTTCTTATCCTTGGGCTTCTCTTGAACCAACTCACTTTCCCTCTTAGTCAATTGATTCAACCTACAATGATGGATATAAAAACAGGAAAAATATATAATAAAGAAGATGATTATTCAAGGAGTGAGAACGCTATAGTTATTGAAGCATCTCCACATTAGTGACAGTTGCCCTATAATCATTCAAACCTGCAATATAATTGCTTTGAATTTAGTTAAGCGATACTTTGACATTTCGTAAAGATGGCCATTTCAACCCGTTCACTTAGAATAGGTCGAGTTCACCGAAAGTGATACCGAATGCATAAAGCTCCCTAAACTATTATATAAGATAAATATAAATGTATTTATATAGTTTTAACTTTTCAAAATCATATCATATTAAATAAATATATTTAATGATCAGTTTAACTTTTATATTCATATTTAACACTTTGATAACTAAAAGAAATAATTAAACTTTCTTTAGCAAAAAGTGTACATGTCAACTCAACCTAAACTGCGCCAACTCGTAGATAACGTAATTATATTTAAGATACTAAAATTTTTTGATGTTAATCAACTATATTAAGTTCTTTTCTTTTGATTCTTTTATTTCAATAGAACACATAATATTTGATCAAGTGAATGGTAACAGCATGAAGGAGCTTGTACAGGACACCCCTACAACAAAAAACACTAACTTCAAATAAAAAATCATATTTCAAAATAACTAATGAAACTGAAACGAAATTCTTCCATAATTTTAAAAACAAATTCAAATTTTACAATCATCACATGTCAAATTACAATAACCCCTTTTAAAAGTTGAAACAACTTACAATAGAAGCATATAACTTCTTTGGGGCTTGATCAATTTTGGTGTTGAGTTCAACAACCAGCTGTGATGGCTCCTGCGCTGCAACAACTAATTCAAGTACCGCCACTTCCTCCTAATAATCATTTTAGCGGTACAATGAACGGAATTCAAAACAGGAGCATGAAAAACATTGTTTAATAACTAACTAAGAGAGATAAAAAGTATTTACCTAATAGTGGATCGCCTCTGCCTTTGAGCATAATAAACGTTCGTCCTAGACACATGTAGCAAAAATCGCTGGTTGTAGATGATTAGATACACAACGACTGAAGCTTCCATAGAAGATTTGGAAATTCTTATGTTTTGAAATCGAGAATTAGGGTTTGAATTAGATTAATATGAGTGAAAACCTCATAAATCAATGGAATGTAACCTTGATTGAAAGCTATATGAAAGTCTCATACCTTTCGATCGGCTAATAGGCTTCAATGGGTTGGATGGGCGCTGGTTTGATTGTAGGGATGGATAACGTAAGATTTGAGATGATGTATTGAAAATACTTACCTCTGTGTGTGCTGTGTTTGATAACTGTGGAAGAAGAAGAGGCGGCAGGGTAAATGAAAAGGAGAAGGAAAATAAGAATGAGCGATATATGAAAATGAGAAACCCTACATCATCAGACTTTTATATGGCGGGTTAGATGGATATAAATCGGAGCTCCATGTATAGTTGGAGTCTGACGTGGACCCTCTAAAAATCCTTCATTCAACCCAAGTTAACCTCAATTATTATATAGATAGATATATTTAATCACACATAAACTCATGTGTTTTAGCATATAAACAAAAATATATAACCTACGCAAATACTTTTAACCTACACATGATGTGTACTCTAGTTTTGCATCTCATTTCTTTTTCATTTACTTTAAAAAGCTTCAACCTACAATATGTGTAGGATATTTTATATGTGTTGGTTTATGAGGAAAAAAAAAAGTTTGTTAGTCGATTATGTGTAGGAATATGAGTTATATATGATTATTTGCTTAAACATGGTTGGGTTCTTAATTAGTAACGGCTTGAGCGATCAGGTGTGTTGTGAACTGAACTTCAAAGGTGGTGAAGGCAGGTAAAAATGGTGGTTGGAGATGGTCGATTGGATTGTCGCCAAATGGTGGATGGAGTCATAGGCAAAGCTTATTAAGGGCCCGGGGTGCCCGACCCCCACCGTTTTTATGCTTAGTAGTGTAAATTTTCATGTTTTTATACGAAAAATTTATACGTGCTGAGTTTGGCCCTTTCGTTTTAAGGGTTTTGTGACTTTTTTTCATCACCTATTTTTTTAATTTGTAAAGCTCCGCCCACTAAATGTGGTTGGTCACATGATACCGATGGTCAAATAAACGTAGGCGGAAGAAGAAATTGTTGGATGGATTTATTTTTTATTGTTTAATTTATATAATTAGTCCATGAAGTTTGTTAAAAAATAAAAATATTTATTTCATACAATCTTAACAAATTTATTTTATAATATAAATAAATATTAGATCCCGAATATAATACAAATTACACCGTCCTGAAAACTGCAATTTTTAAACTTTTTGAGTCAAGGTGTCATCGGAGAAAAAAGAAAATCCATACATTATTACTCAGCTACTTTTGTGTTTTACGTGTAAGTTTATATGTTGTATAACTATAACATATATATTTATTAAAACAAAGAGATGCATCCATTTTTGGAATTTCTGTGCCACGATTTGTCTAGTTTGTCAAGGAAGGTTTCTATTCTAGAACGCGTGTTTCCAGATTGTTTTTTAGCATTTTTTCTAATTTTTTTTCTTTATTATCATTGTTACTATTACTATTATACATAGAATAATAGGGATGAGCATACAAGGCCGAATATCGATCCCGTCTCGATCCCGATATCGGTACCCATATTTATGGATTTTCGGTTTCGGTATTATCGGTATCGGTACGGGATCGGTATTTTAAGGTAAAATACCGATACCATACCGGTACCGTACCGATACCGAACCAATACCGTACCGTACCGTATGTGTTCAGTATCGGTATTGGTTTTTTGGACTTTTCGGTATCGGTATTATCGAGATCGGTATCGGTACCGATACCGTCCCGAGCTCATCCCTATAGAACAACATAGTATCAACTATCCAGCATGGAACATACAATAATAATACAGTATGATGCAATCAAAGTATATATTACTAACTTTTACCCTGGGAGCGTACCGGGGTTGAAAATCTAATATTAGTAAACAAACGAAAAGAGTAAATAACTTAAACATACCACTGAGTAAAATAATTATGTAGGCATAGAACTAAGTAATATATATCCACTAGATTTATATCCCGGGAGCGTCCTGAGGTTGAAAAATCTAATATAACATATCAATTTTACATACGAAATAGACTTATGCGCTTTATAGTACATGCAGGAAAGTTTCGGGTAACACCTAACTTAAAACAATTAACAATGTATAACTCTAATATTATAGAATTCATATTTACTGGTTTGAACTTAATTAATGACTTGCCTATACATGATTAATGAATAACCTGAACACTTTGTGTTTTTTCATGTTGAACAAAACCCCACAAAAAATAGTCATTTTTTCTCCGTTTTTTATATAGCACTATGGTACTCGTTGAAAAGATAATAAAACGCTCGTTAATTTGGTGTAATTTTTTTCTTTAAAAACTCTCGTATATAAAAGATACTAACGTTTAAAAATTATGGGATGAAACATGAGAGTATAAAAATCCAATTTTGTTTTTAATTGGTAAAGTAAATATTTTATTTTAAATTCTAAGATATGCATATCTTGTATAGGGTTTTAATTAGATTTAATAATAATAAAAATAAATAAAAAAATTAAACACTCTCACCTCAACGTGCCACGTGGCACATTCAATGGGAGGTTGAGGCCTCCATTGAATGCCACATCATCATAAGTCAATTCTTTTATTAATAGTTATTATTATAGATTAATACTAGGATTTCTACCGCGCGCGTTGCGGCGCGACGCGATGATTTCTGCTTTATCTTGAACTTTTTATTTACTCGGTTACTGTATGTGCAGAACTGATTAAGAACATAGGTTATCGAAATAAAAAAAATTAACCGCGACCGCCTGGTCTCGAACCCAAGACCTCATATTGAGAAAATGTATCTCATACCACTACACCACCAAACCCATTTATGATTTAAATATGAAATAGATTATACTTAACATTGAAATGAAAAAAAAAAAATACAACCTAGCAGGATCGAACTTGCAACTTCCTATTTAAGGAAATGGATCTCAAACCACTGCACAACTAACACATTTGATGTTTTAACATGAAACCAATTGTATTTACTATTAAGTCTCACAAATGCAATTTTACATCTTTCTGGTTTGTCTTACTTGGCAATAATTGGCATAATAATATGTTGAAATGCTTCACACTTAGAAATGCAATTACACAAATGAGTGGCATAACAATATACTGAAGCACCGTGTACTATGTAGCTTATTTACATTAATGCCACTAACTACTCATGGCATTCCAAATTAATACATAGTTAATAACTAGCATGTATACACTAGATCTAAGCCAATATTTTTTTTTAAAGCGTTTGGAACAACCCCCAATAACCATCCATACAAATTTTAACGCTTTAGATTTGAGTATCTTTTTTTTTGAACGGCCAACGGTACACACCCATAACGAAGCCCCGCACCCTTCAGGTCCGGTCCCCGGGCCCCCCCTAAGGTCCAGCCCCTCATTTCAGAATAACCCTACTATGAGTGGGATTCGAACCTGAGACCTCCCAGGGCAGGAACCCCACAAAGTGGGTAAACCTTCCCACCTCCATTGCAACCACTAGGCTACAACTTCATTGGCTTTAGATTTGAGTATCTGACTCACCCAAAAATCCATGAGTGTGGAAAACCCCCCACGGAGCCATGTTTCAAACTTAGAGATTCAAATCCTTGTCCATCATCCTCATACCATTGGACCAAAAGACCCTACATAATACCCAAGCCACTTAGAGGATGTCTCGTTACCTTTTTTTTCTTTCTAACTTTCAATTTCACCCTTTTTTAAACAATGTGTAACTTCTTTTTATATATAATATATTCCCGTTCCATTGGGTGAAAGGTGCTCCGAGAAAAGTTTGTGTTTTTGCGTGGAGAGCAGAACAAGATCGGCTCCCTACGCTCAAAGGCTTGGCCAGAAGAAAGATAATTCAAGGGTCGACGGTGTGCAAACTATGCGGAGAAGGGGAAGAAGACGCAGATCATCTCTTCACGTCTTGCTTCGTGGCGGCTGAATTGTGGCACAGAATCAGCGCTTGGTGCCGAATTCCGCCAATTTTCGCTTTCAACGTTAGAGATTTGCTGCAACTCCACGGATCTGCGCACGTTTCTCCTGATAAAAGCAAGCTGCTACGACTGATCATTCTTGGGGGATGTTGGGCCATTTGGAAGGCACGTAATGAGGCGATCTTTAGAGGCAAAAGAGTCAACAACCAAGGTTTATTCGCTGAAGTGCAAGCAACAACCTTTTTATGGGTCAAAGACAAAGTAAAGGATACAAGGTGAAATTGGGTCAAATGGGTCGGCTTTGAATGTCCAGCAACAGAATAGGTGTGATTGGTTTATAACATGGTGTAAATGGGTGATGTATAACTTAGTGGCTAGAACCTTTCTAGTGCACTTGTATTGTAAATATTTCGGGTTAAATGAAGTGAAGTTTGCCGATAAAAAAAAAAATATATATAATATATTCCATTATAGATTTTATTGAAATCGAAGTTGCAATCAAAATAAGGTGTGTTTTTTTTGTGTCAAATACAAATACCTTGTACATCGCTATCGGTGTCGGTATTAGTGGAACTGATATTAGTATACACTTTTATCGTTTTTGATTTGTACCATATGAACTGAGACAATACCGAACGAAAAACATCGACGTTGATATCAGTAAATCAACATTCATTTGTATGGTTTTAGATCCATTTTTGCGTTGTAGCGGTAATAATTCGAATCGATACTAACTAAATGTGAAAGACATCATCAAAATTAGTATTGTTATTTTTAAGGTTTTTGAATCAATATAAACACTTGTTGATATTTTTTTTTCACATATCACGATTTTATTTTTAAGGTTTTATCATCGGCATGACGTGGATAGAAGTAACTTGCTTATACATGTATATTTATTTATTAGTTTTATTAAATTAAAAATAATTTAAACTAATGTGTGCCATTAAAGTGCATGTGGTTATATATGTCTTTCAAGCCCCCTAACTTGCCACCTTGAAAAAGAAGTTTGGATGTAGACTTGAGCGAACAAAAGAAAACGTGAACAAGCAAATTGCAAAGAGAAGCGAGCGGAACGACAAAGATGTGCAGAAGGAATACGAGATGTGCATGGATGGTGAATGAAAGGGTTTGAAGTGGACCGTGTACGCAACCAATCTGATTAAAAACTCTTAAATCATATTCAATGGCGGATCTAGAAATGAATTTCAGCAGTAACGTTTTTCATTTTTTTTTCATTTTAGTAGCAACGTTTTCCAAATTTCGTAAAAAAAACCAAAATTTCCACTAATTTTCCACTACGTGCACGAAGTTGAGCAGCAACGGACGCGACACCTAGTTATACACTAGGTCCGCCCCTAATCATATTAATCTAGACTTGCCACTTAAAATAATTTTAACAAAGAAAATTATATTTTTTTTCTTTTATGTTTAGATAAATTTTCACTAGATGTCTTTTAGCAGGATGGACTAAACCTGTTAACCGATTCAAACCTTAGGACAAAATTTGCAATATACTCTATTATTATAATTTTGACATTTTTTTTAATAATTTAACGTTGTTTAATATATTTAAAAAATAACTTAATATTAAAAAAATAATTTCATTATTTGTTTGAAGTTCATAACTTTTGAAGCGGGTAGAATAGTAAATAAAGTGCAAAGTAGGAGTGTTTATAAACAGTAGAAAACTCAATTAAGCCCTCCAAACCGAAGAAAGTCAACCGCTTTGAAATAAGTATACAGTTCATGGTACGGTTTTAACTTTTACAAGTCCAACATTTTATAATTTAGTTCATGGTTAAAAACTTAGAACCGGCCATATGAACCGAACATGTCATTTCCCATTTATTATCTCCGAATACAAAGTTATCAACTATCTATACATCATTTACAAGCTATCCTTAAAGTTTTTAAAAATTTATCACAAAAATACACCTTTCTTAAAACGTTAATATTTTTTTTTTCTAGAACCGCCACATCCGTAAAAAACCAACCAACTCATCTACAAGAGTGAGTCGGGGTGTCAAAATAGCAACTGGGTGTATCAATAACTCCTAACGTTTTCCAAAACCGTAGTTACCAATTCGACTCAAAACTTGATTAATATATTTGGACAAGAAAAAAAAGTCATATAGCGGGAGGCATAGGTGTAGTATAAATACAACACGAAAGAAGCTACGAAGCATCAAATACCGCTGGCCCTCTTCACTCTCTCTCTCTCTCTACATCTGTATCTAGAAATTGAACCATCTGATAACAATAATCAACAATATTCTTCAATAGCAATAAACAAACAGCAAACAATGGCTACCCATCTTTGATTGCATACATGTACACCTCTTTTTCATCTCTTCATTACTTATTGTTTCACATCTGCACATATTCTTTATTCTTGTTAGCTTAGAACATGTTTCTTTTCATAAAGTTCTGATCTTTATGTTTTGTGGAGCTGTTTAGACGAATCTTGATTTGGGTTTGTTCTGTTCTGTTCTGTTCTTGAATCTTGATTACTGATAGTTTTCTTGATTTGGGTTTGTTCTGTTTCTGTTTAATATTATTGATTGCAACATATAGCTGTTTAATTGGTTATTATTTCGTGTTGGTTTTTGTTTTAGAAACGTTTATCATAAGAAAACTAAAAGTTTTTTTTTTTTTTTTTTTTGAATAGTTAGTTGTTGGTAAGGGAGGTAGGATGTTTTTTTGTAATTTATATATATATGTGTCGTCTTATTTAAGCTAGGGGAAGTGTTTTAGTTTCGGCTTGTTGGGCGCGTGCTATTTATGATAAGTAGGTTTGGTTTAACACGTAGGCGAAATGAATTAAAGGCATTGTTTGTATGAACTTGTTGATTGAATTATCTTACCATAGTTAATAATAAAGTTTATCATATGTTGCAGTTTGATCAGATTCAAATTTTAAGCGATCATTTTCGGAAACATTGATTTGAATAATAAGAATATTGAGGTATTTATATTAAATCATGGTAGCTATGAGTGCTACTGCGTCGTTGTTCCCGGTTTCTTCCCCAAAACCTCACTCTGGGGCCAAGACAAAATCTGATAAGGTTGGAGGTGAATCGGGTAGCGTTGATGTCCGTGGGATCAAGTCAAAATCTGTTAGTTCTGGTGGTATGCAAGTTAAGGCTAATGCACAGGCTCCTACTGAGGTGAATGGGAGTAGAGCGCGTGTCATCAACGGCTATAAAACTGATGATTATCCTACATCACATGCCCCGAGAACGTTTATTAATCAGTTGCCAGATTGGAGCATGCTTCTTGCTGCGATCACAACAATTTTCTTGGCTGCAGAGAAGCAATGGATGATGCTGGAGTGGAAGACTAAACGGCCTGATATGATTGTTGATATGGATCCTTTCGGTTTAGGGAGGATTGTCCAGGATGGCCTTGTATTTCGTCAAAACTTCTCTATTAGATCATATGAAATAGGGGCTGACCGAACTGCATCGATTGAAACGCTAATGAATCATTTACAGGTATGTTTGTTTCATCATAATAATAAATTCCGTAGTTTTTTTTATATTTTTTATGTTTTTTATATTTTGTGTTTGTGGTATATCAGAAGCTTAATATTTAATAATTTACCAGGAAACTGCGCTTAATCATGTAAAGTCTGCGGGTCTTCTGGGTGATGGATTTGGTTCAACGCCAGAGATGTGCAAGAGAAATCTATTTTGGGTCGTGACAAAGATGCAAGTGATAGTCGACCGTTATCCAACTTGGTAAGAACTAACAACTTACTTTTATTAATTTTAAAGTTCGACACTTCGATATGTTTTTTTTACACTCTAAAATCTGTTGCAGGGGTGATGTTATTCAAGTTGATACTTGGGTAGCCCCAAATGGGAAAAACGGTATGCGCCGTGATTGGCTGCTTCGTGATTGTAAAACAGGCGAGATTTTAACGAGAGCCTCAAGGTTATGACTTGTACATTTTTTATTAATCTTGTTTAATTTTCTTTATGCTGATTATAACACCATGTTTTTGTTGTTCTATATTTTTGCAGTAACTGGGTTATGATGAATAAAGAAACAAGGAGGTTATCGAAAATTCCAGATGAGGTCCGAGGTGAAATAGAACATTACTTTGTAGATGCACCTCCGGTTGTGGAGGACGATTCGAGAAAATTGCCTAAACTCGATGAAAGCACTGCTGACTATGTTCGCGACGGGTTGACTGTGAGTCCAATTTTAATTTTTCATTAAAAATGATACTTTTTTATTATTGGTAGTCCGGTCCGTATTGATATTTTGGATTATCTTTCATGCAGCCAAGATGGAGTGATTTGGATGTCAACCAACATGTTAACAATGTGAAGTATATTGGTTGGATCCTTGAGGTAAAACATCTATTGATCCAACTGCACAAAATATGATCACTAGCTACATTATCAACTTCTATATGTTCATTTACACGCATATATCATACTGATGCGTATAAGGGGGGTTGGTCGTGGTCCGGTTTGAGCAATTTTGACAAAAAATATGTGTGAAACCGCTAACTTTAGAGAAGCTACAAACCAAACCAGCCGGGTTGGGTGGGTTGGCTGGACCAACTGGTTTTAGCGGGTTGACGGTTCAGTTTTAGCAATTTGGTGGTTTTTATCTATCTTCATTTTTTATCAAGATCTTAGTTTGTATTAAATGTTTTAAAACAGTAGAGATGTTTGCGAATATAATACATACAACTAAATGCATATTCCAAAAATGAAAAAAATAAAAATAAAGGACGGGTGGGTTGGTTTATATGTGGCCGGTTTACGCGTTTCAATTCGTCTGCCAGACTTAAGCTGCCAAAACCAAGTTGTATACATCTCAAACCGGCCAAACGAGACGAACCGCTTCGGTTTTGAAGGTTTTGTAGGTGTCAACGGTTTAACACTTCTAGCAACAATCAAATCTGTGTCTATCTAATTTCAGTATTCATGGTTAATATCGCAGAGTGCTCCACAAGTTGTGGAAAAGTACGAGCTTGCCAGCATTACTCTCGAGTACCGTAGAGAATGCAGGAAGGACAGTGTGCTGAAATCACTGACCTCCGTACTGGGCGGTGGCGACAATGGTGGCATAGGCGATTCCGGCCATGTTGATTGCCAACATGTGCTCTTATTTGCAGGCGGTAAAGATGGAACTCCTGGTGCTGAAATTGTCAAGGGAAGGACCCAATGGAGGCCCAAACATGAGAAACAAATCACTGATGGAAATGTGTAATAGCATTTTTGATGCTATTGCCTTCTCACTTGTTAGTTGTATGTGTAAAGAATCAATCATCATATCTATGATCTTGGAAATAACTTACTTGCAATGTCCCTCACATGCATGTATGTATGTGTGTATATATATGTATAATTTGTATGTTTTTTTTTTCTTACTTTTTTATACATATTTGTTTATTTATTTATTTATCTATCATTTGGTGGTGTTAAATTTAAAGGGGTAAAATGTCTCAGCTCTGGCTCGGCTACTCAAGCTCGACTTGTGAGAAAGTTTTGATGCTTGAGTTCGGCCGTTTATTATTTTGTAGTTATTATTCAATTAATTATATCGATATTATAAATATATAATTGAATTTATAATATTTATAATCAGAATTTTATGTAACATAAAATATATTATTTAGTATTTTTTTTTTCATAATTACTTGTATAGTAACAATTATTTTGTAATATATATATTTGTCATCAAAAAGTAATAATTATGTCTATTTAAATAATAGATTTGTATAGATTTGTGCGTATAGTCGACCTGATTGAGTTCGGGCTTGTTTAGTAAACAAGCGACTTCGGTACAAAGTTATTTATGCTTGACTTAATTCAAACTTTTAGCGAGCGATCTTGAGTGACTATAACAAACGACTTTGCTTGTTGACACCCTAAGTTAAATTCTTTAATAGAAGACTTTTATGTTCTGCAAAATCTTTGACATTTGGCTTCTTTATGCTATTTTTTTTTGAACAGGGTTATATAAGTTAAAGGTAATTTATTCAGGGTATTAGACAATTATTTTTGGAAGAATGTTCATGTAATAAACACTAAAAAAAAGTAGCGTATGTTACTATTTACTTAAGTCACACTTGGTCATCTTGCGGATCAAATACTATAGAATCAATTTCTGATACTTGCCAATGATCATTTGGATCAGTGGTGGAAACAACTTATAGTTTCTATAGGGACTAAGGTTCGATCCCCATTGAATGCAAATGTGAGGTGAGAGGGTTTTATCACCTTAGGTGAGTTCCCGCTCGTTTGAGGTCACCGGTTCGACTCCTGGCAGCCCCTAGCAACCTTGGCCGGCCTGGGTGGTTAGGTTATCTTTCGGGGTAACAAACCAGTTTGACGCCATGGCGCCGCTTCGAACCGGGTCCGCGTCAGTTGTCAGTGGCTCCTCAAAAACAAAAAAGAGACCACTGCGCTAGCCGATCAAATTTTTTTTTTCTGATACTTAACTGTAATGTGGACTGAATACTGAAAAAACAGTTATGACATTTAATCTTTTGTAAATTGGAAACCGTAAAAAAGTGTTTTTGAGTACCAAAATAGATGATTATACAAGAAACTTTTATCTGGATTAAATTGAATATAGATTGGTTTGAGAATCAAAATTTAAAATTGTTGGTTTCTTTCTTTAATGAACCAACAATGAAATTCACATGGGAGACATAAGCCACCAAGTGACTTGCTTTCAAAATTGGGCAAAAAGTACATAAGCTCACATGCCTTTGTATATGAGAGATACCCCCACCCAATCATTTACAAATTTCGTTTTTGTCAACAATTATTATTATTATTATTATTATTATTATTATTATTATTATTATTATTATTATTATTATTATTATTATTATTATTATTATTATATATTTGGATTCGACATTGAACCTGTTTCCTGTTTAATAAACGAGATTGCTAATTTTAATTATTTGGTCATTTGACTATAATATTATTAGGGCCGGTTCTGTACAGGAACAACGAGTGCGACAATACCGGGCCCAATATTTTGGGGGCCCAAGAGTAAGTTTTTATTTTGTGATTTCTCATTTTATCAAAAGCAAAAATGATATCTTACTAGGAGCTTTATATAAATAACTTTTTTTTTCTATGGTATTCGGGCAATGATGGTGATAAACGCATCAAAGAGGGTTCGATCCCGATCTGCACCCTAGTTTTCACCCGGTTGTTACTGCAGCGAGGAAACGCGTGTGAAGGCAGTACGGTTTCCGAGGGAACGCTGTAACCAAGTCTGATACACCAGCGCGGACCTGGTTAAGACAACGTATTCTGAGACAGACCTTGGCTAGGGCTGTCGATTAGACAGTGTGACATTGGGTCATTCATATGAATGTCGCATTAAAAAAATAACTTTTTTTTTTGTTTAGTTTCTTTTGTAGTTTGTGATGAAAATAAATTCAAACCAAAAGTTTAAGGTGTTAAGTCTTTTATAGTCCATAATACAGGATCAAAATACACATAAACTTTGTATGAGTATACATTTCATTAAGATCATTAATCGAATTCGAACTCGAAAAATGTAAAATTTGAGTTAAATGGAACATAATTTGAATTCAACTTGCAAATTGGGTTTTCAAATTTAAAATCATAAGCCAACCGACTCAAAACATAGATTTCAAATCGAAATCATTTTTGTATTTTCAACTTAAATTAATATATATATATATACACACACACTAGTTTATAACCCGGGAGCGTCCCGGTATTGAAAAATCTAATATGACGTACTAAATTCTTCAATATATGATTTACACATCCTGTATACTTTTTTAAAAAACACTTGTTAATGTAAAACCCGGTAGAGCTTGGCCTTTCCCGGTGGATGGAGCTTGAACCTGAGCTGACCCGGTTTTCATCCGGCCGTTACTCCAGCGGTTGACAGTAAAACTGAACTTGTGTGGAGGCGGTACGGTTTCAGGGCAGAAGCCGATAACAACCCACATTACCCACCAGCGTGGACCCGGTTCAGACAACATAGACTGGGGGAGTGGAGGGTTAGGGCCTGCCTAAGCGGGTATGACAACTTCTGATTAAAAGAAAGTCAGCTTCCAAAAAAAAATGTAATACAATATGATACAAGCAAATGAAGAACAATCCTTGTTGTATGGTACCTTTGTATTTCCTTTTATATTCATGAAATTTTAATCATAACTCTAGCTCCAGTCATTTTACAACTTCTAGGAACTATAATGTTCAGCCATAGAATTGCTACAAAAGATACGAAGAGATAAAAAAGTAGTTAATTAAATATGTTTAGTTAATGAAGTGGAAACATGGAGCAATAAACAAAAATAAAGGGAACGTAGACTAAAGTACGGGTTCCATCTAATTATCTAAAGACATTGCAGCTTCAATCACCAAACCAAACTGGCTAATGTGATTTCTCAAATCCTCAAGCTTAACACTCCAGACAAGATTTCCAGCATACGTTTTGTAAGATGATCCAAATACCAGATTTTTTTGAAATTGGGAACTTAATATCAAGCATTCATGCTTCCCCATTTACTATTCATATCAACTGACAACCTCACTCACGTCTTACACCCGTCAACATCCTTTTAAAAATATTCCACTCGTCCCAATTTAAATATCCTAGTTAAAAAAACACACATTTTAAGAAATATTTTGTTTGTTTGTGGTAAAATGACAATAATATCCTCAAAAGTGGTGATTGTGTTTTGTCTTTTATGGGCAAAAATTTGAAATTACATTTCTATTTTTGGAAAGGGACATTTAATTTGGGACAAACAAAAAAGGAAAGTAGGACATTTAAATTGGGACGGAGGGAGTAACTAATTTTAGATACTAATTATAATGTTGTAAAGTATAACAATGCATATACTACTCTATGTATCAAAACATAAAAATGTTAATTTCTTTGATATCATTATAGGCCCCTTAAGTGATTGCATCCAATAATTCTACTATGCGAATTTTCAATCAGAAATAAACACCACCACCATGTTGGTAGGTAATGATGAAAGATTTCAAAAACTTACCGAACCATCGCTAGAGTAGCAATTGCAACTTTGGCTTCATCAAGTGAGCTCATGGAAACATCCACATCCCCGGCTTATCCAAGTACATAGATACAAATTGTTTAACCTAATTTTTTAAAGTTTTGCTTATTAATAAACTATCAAATTACCAATTTACAACATATAATTAAATTGTTTATATAAAAAGCCCCTATTATTAAAATGACACAAGCAAAAGTATATATGACTTGAATCAGAGTTACGAATAGAAATAAACATTACCAACTTGAACTCAAATCAAAATTCGAATATGTTGCTACTTCCTAAATGAAATTTGACTTGAATTGTTTTAGTCCAATTCAAATATCAAAGACCCTGAATATTATTGGAGAGTCCTAAAAAGATATGATATATATTTAAATAGCACTATGAAAAAAGTGTGTTTGGCATGAAAAAAAAATCAAAATTGGTGAAATACGTCCCTGAAGTCCTGCCCATCCAGCATCAAAAGATATATAGCCTTTTGAGATAGTTAGTCTACCTTATGCAAAAACCTACACCACTTCCAGAAGCTGATATTGCTTCTTTACGCAGTTTATCGGCATCTCATACAACACGAAGAAATAAAATCATTTGAAATTATCTTTGACGATGAAAAAGCTAAAGCCTCCAGATGTTGCATGTTGGGAAAACAAATATTTAATTGATTAGGCTTCCACCATATCACTTGATTAGCAATGAAACTATAAAATTTTATATAACTCTAACAATGATTAACAATTGGTTCATAGAAAATATGTATTTTATAGAAATGATGAATCCTGTAACGCCAAACCATGTCAATGTTTAGGCAAGATAATTGATGAAGTCAACAACATTTGCGATTTGAGCTCCTGTGATGGCATCCATTATGATTTTATCGGTTTTGTTACTGCTAATACAGGTACTCTGGTTGATAGACCACCAATCATTGAATTCTTCTATACCTAGGCAGGGGTCAAATCAAATTGGGGGGGGGGGGGCATTGAACCTTATTTGAGCATATGTATCAATGAAAGCAATCATCCAAAATTCAAATGAAACAAATCCGGATTTTGATAAGTTAACTCATGGCTTACCTATGCCATCTGTTTAGCAAAATGCATTGGATGAGAAGAACGCATGGTTTCCAACGGATCCTCATCATCTTCTCCCTTTTCTAGAAGTGAAACCCATTCCCACATCATTTAGGCATGGAAAAAGGGTTATAACAATATATCCGGTGAGTGAGAGAACAAATTTTGTTTTAAATATGAACCCTAAATTAAAGAACACATGCAAAGGTATTTCGTAATCAAAATGAACAAATTTTAGGGTTCATATCTCACCATCAGATCTGGTTTAAAATATGAACCAGATCTGCCATATTGTTTTCATCAGTTCTACACCACTAATACAACCAAAACATGAATTTCATAATCAAAAGTGAACAATGGTGATCAACGCAATCGAGAGGAACGAACCTGACATCAAGTTCATCAATGCCAAATATATCATAATCCCTTTTCCATGTAGGATTACTAAACAGTTCAAAAGCATGTTGAACTTGAAAAATGAAGGTCAAAACAGTCTTTCCACCAACATTCTAACGGCTACTATAACAACAGACTAACAGGGACTAGTATATCAAAAGGAAAAGTAAACTACAGGGTCTGAGGCAGTAAAAATAAGAAAGGGTGCAAACCATATGGATACAAGTTGCGGTCAACTCTTAATTTAATGTTAACTCATATTGTTACTTATTTATTAAGTTGGTTGATAAATAGTTATATATTAATTACGAAATTTAAATCAAAAGGAATATTCCATGGAATATGCCAATTAATTTTGAAAACCCTAAATTGGAAAAGATATAAATACAAGCTTAGGTTTCGATTAAAATCCTAATCTCTCCATCTCACGCCGCTACCACCACCATCACCATCGACGTTGGCCGCAATCCTCCCTCTTTCGTCGGTTAGCTGTCGCTGATTGTCATCATTCTCCATGTTATGTGTCGGTTTTGTTTTACGAGGTGATTTTGACGGTGTTCGAATTCGGGTGACTCATGTCATTTGATCTAGCGGCCAATTCGCTAAATGAAAGTGTTGCAAATTGGTTATCCAAGTTTTTAGCGAAAATGTATGTTTGACCCTATAATGTATGTCTGATGGGAACCTTAAGTTCGATTTGGATTGACTTGTACATATGCTTTCGCTACATATTCTTCCGCTATTATTATCTTAACAAAAATTAAAAAAAAAAACACATGTGTATGAAACCCAACAATGATAATAAAGTTACAATAACACATAAATTTTTTATAAAAAATCACACCATAAAATATTCCACAAACCCACTTTACAAACTTTCATGTTAGGGGTTTAATATAAAAATTCAATCTATTATTCCATCTCTCATTTTTTTTACTCTAGATTCTTTGCTGAAATTTGGTAAATGAAAAGCTAGAGTAAGATCAAAACAAAAATAATATTTTGAAGGTACAAAATCATGAGAAAGAAAACCTATTTCTTGGATGCTTATTAGACAAATTGAGGAAGGTATCATCCATTTTCACCATTAATATACAATGCCTTCAATTTCAAGAAATTAACACTAACTCTCTTTCTCTTTCTCTTTCTTATGTTATGTCTTCTTCTCTTTCTATCAGAAGAAGCCCATGTCCATTTCCCCCCCTGAAACTTCAGGTATTCTCCCTCCCTCTTTATCTATCTATGTATATATGTATAGATATGTATCTATCAACATTTGTGTGTATATATGGATAGATCTTTAAGACCTACTTGCTTCTTCACTGTTTGGCTGTTTTGTTTATCTTTAATTATTTAGAGGGAAAACATATGTGTCAAAAGACTGCTTTCACCTTGCATTCAGATAATTTTAACAGTAATTTTGTAGCATTTTATCAAGAATCTTGGATTCATAGGTCTATGATATAGGGGTTCTTCCATTTTTTTTTTGTGCGATAATTTTGCAGATCTTTATCTGGATTATAGATCTGGATGTTTCCTTCTTAGATCCCTTTTCATAACTCAATGAAAAAGCATGAATTTTTAGAATTTGCTCAAGATTTTCTTGAAAAGTTTCATTTTTTATAATACCCTTTTTGAGATTAGATCACAATACAAATATGGTTAACAAATTTGACAGTTATTTTGGACAATGTGCTGAAATTTATATGCAGGAAAAAAAAAAACTTATCTTGGTTGGCATCTTTTGTCCAAAATAAGTTAAAGTCTTGCAAGGTTTTATGTTCCTTTTCCATTTATGTTTTGCTACATCAAGAAGCAATAGTTTGTTGGTTTGTACTTTGTAAAATGTCTGTTAATGATTTAAGCAAAAGGGAGGGAAGTACAATTATACGATCGGATTTAAAGTAGAGAACTGCTAGAACTGCATAAACATTTGTACATATTGCTTTAGTCGTGACACGTAAGACGATTATGTAGCCGTCCCACTTTCTCCCTCCCACTAAATCTGATATGCATAGGCCATAGCGACATAGCGTACAAGTACAAGTGCTTATGCGGCTCTCTTTATTCGAAACGCCCCCAATAAAAGGATATTAAATATTTCCAAAATAATATTAGGGGTTGTTTTTACCTAAAAGCTGAAGCCTGCCTCTGCCTGTAATGAAGTATTGGTGTTCTTGACTTTTTTTAGCAGTCACATTAAATTTTTGGGCTTGTTTTAGGTTTGTTATCAGCTTCAAATTCAACTGTTTCCACTATGATCAAGCAATTTCTTGCAAAAAATTCCGCGTAAAACCGCAAAATCCACCACACCCGATGCTGATGGAGGTAGTTCTTCAAGTAGCATTACAACTGATGTGGGAAACAATAGCTTCATCAACACTTATAATGCCATATCAAGTCGATTAAACACGGTTAAACAAATGTCTTCCTCAATTTTCCCAGCAAGCATAACGTCAGGAGGTGAAATGATTGATCCTCATGTTCCGTTCAAAGATGTCCAAAGTTCAGATAAGCTAAGACTTCTGATCAGTAAACTAAATCTTTGCTCCAAGTTATATGATTTTCATAATCAAGATCAAGATTCCACTGAGAAAGACATAAAGCGTCAAACTTTATTAGAAATTATCGACTTTTTATCATCCGAATCTCCAAAACTTAGCGAACCCGCGATGTTTGCAGTTTGTAAAATGTGTGGGAACAATCTTTTTAGAGATTTTCCTCCAAAACGGATTTTTTATTCGCCTCGTGGTGAAAAAGAAGACGAGGAACCATCTTTTGATCCTGCATGGTCACATCTACAACATGTATATGAAATACTACTCAGATTTCTAAGTCAAACCTCTCTTGACCAAAGATTGCAAAACAGTATATTGATCACTCGTTTATATTACGGTTGCTTGATCTTTTTGACACCGAAGATCCTAGAGAAAGAGACTGTTTGAAGTCCGTTCTACATCGGGTTTATGGGAAATTCATGGTTCACAGACCCTTTATTCGGATGGTCGTGAGCAACATTATATACCGTTTTGTTTTTGAAACTGAAAAACACAACGGGATTGCAGAATTATTGGAGATCTTTGGTAGTGTGATTAGTGGCTTCGCGTTGCCATTAAAGAACGAACACAAGATGTTTTTACTAAGGGCTCTTGTTCCTCTGCACAAACCAAAGTCTGTGGGGGTTTATCATCACCAGCTAACTTATTGTGTGGTTCAGTTTGTAGAAAAGGAACCGAAACTGTCGAGTGCTGTTATTATGGGATTATTGAAATTTTGGCCCGTTACAAGCAGTCAGAAGCAGTTGATGTTTTTAAGTGAGTTGGAAGAGTTGCTTGAAAAGATTCACACAGATGAGTTTGAGAAAATTATGGTTCCATTGTTTCGACGTATAAATTGCTGTCTTCGCAGCACCATTTCCAGGTAATCCTCCAACCAAGCAACCCGTAAATGTGAAAACAAGGCAGTCATGCAGGTTGGGTAATGGGTAATCTTTTCTGTTTCAGGTTGGCACAGGTCAGGTTGGATTGACCTGAAATACTTATTGCCCAAATCTTCCAAACTTTTTGAAAAATTATTAGGCCATGCGTATTGACTCGTGAAGGGGGCGTGAAACCATGAATTTGGCGCCCAATTAACCCCAAAACACCGCCCCCCTCCAAGTGAATGGGGCGCTAACCTATGCCCCGTGAAATATTTCGCCTGGGTGAAATCTTGTGGGAGCCAATCATTTCTTGCCATGTGTACAACGATATTATTAAAAAAAAATAGCCAATCAGAAAAATACCCTTTCACCCACCATTACACCCCTTACCCATTTCAAGCCCCTTTCACCCACCAAGTGGCCCCACATTGCCACGTGTCGAAAAACGCCCCTTTCACCCACCAAATTTCACTTACCATTACACATGGTTTTAGTGTGTCAGATATGATAACGAACTAATGATATTTAAGCAATGATATAGGTTTTTTGGATAAATGATTTACAAGTATGTATCATTAGGTCATTAGGTGCATAAACGAGCCGAGCTAACCCGAGCGCCCCTAAGCTCTAGCTTGGCTTGTTTCAAGCTCTTTTTCCAAAGCTCAGGCTTGACTTGTTTATCGTTTATTTTTAAATTTCTTTTATGTATATTAATAATCACTACTTTGATTATGACATACCATACAAATTTAGTTATTTTGTCATAAGTTAAATAATAAATAAATATTACGTAATATCTACTTAATATATTAAAAAAGTTATAGTAATACCAGGCTCATTTAGGCTCTCAACCCTACTCGAGCTTGATAAGTGAAAGCTCGGCTCTAATCGATCTTCAGTGGTTCACAAGTGGCTTGGCGCATTTACCCCTTGTTTATTACATATCAAAAATACATTCAGGGTGGATTTTGACCCGTTTCACTTTTAGCTGCTTATCTTCATGTTTGACCCGTTTCCAGCTACACTAAGACTCCTAGGGTATTCAAGTTATCTGACTTTATGTGCAGGTGGCTGAGCAAGCACATTTCTTATGGAACAACGAACATATCCTCCATCTTATAATGTGTAACCGCCACGTGATTATACCGCTTGTCTACTTGTCAATAGAGCAGAACTCGCAAAATCATTGGAGCCGCACTGTACTCAACCTTGCACAAAACATGATGAAAATGTTGAATGATGTGGATCAAGAATTAGTGCAGTCATGCCAAGGGCAATCAGAGGAGAACAAGTCAAAGTCAACCGTGGTGGCAGAGAGGCGGCGGCTGACGTGGGAGCGCCTTGAAAGCATTGCAGATTTCCAACCTGTTGTGGGAAGTGTTCCGGTTTTGGAAGAAACCTCGGCTTGTATCGTCTCTTGCTAGTGAAATGGGTCTGGTTTTGCATTGGATTTCTTCTTGTTTTTTTACTTAATGGGAGAAGATCAAAGGTGGAGGCAATGTAGTTATTTATGAAGTTTGAAGATGGTATTGTTATTACTATTATTGTTTGATGAGAATAAGGAGTTGTGTTTGCATGTTTTGTGTATTTAAATTTTAACAATCATTTTATTAAATATTTTATAATAAATATATATAAAGTTCAATGAAAAAAAAAAAAACTGTTTATTGTAACAGATTAGTAATGGGGCAATTCACTAAGTGCAATTATTATTTTATTTAAGCCCTCAATTTACAGAAAAAAAAAGCATAAACTTACAAATAAATCAAAACTATTTCAAAATACATATCCATCTCAAAACTCAAAAATGAAATTTGAGATCCCTAAATCTTAAATACACAGGAACTGACCTCACCCGGAACTAAATATCTTAAAATTTAAGAACTGGAACCGGGACCGATTAAGGAGGAAACAGTTCGGGTCTAAAAAGGGTTATCACGGGTCCTAGACCCTTTTGGAACCTACAGACCCTATACATAAAACATATTTTTGGAACTGCAACAAATATAAGTTTAGTGGACTTTTTTAAAGCTATTTTCTGAGTTCCAATTAATCAAAAACCAATGCCAGGATGTGGTGAACTCAATACGTTTGATGCATGTAGTATAATCTGCGTTCAAATCCCGAACTAGCAGATCATCAGAGAGGGTGCAATAGATCAATTGAAGGACTATAGCATCAATATCATCCCACGACTCATAACTAGGTGCGGTCTTTGCCTCAGGATCAGTGCCATCGATATGGTCAAGAACACGATAGCCTCTTGCATGGAGCTTGAATAGCTTCACCCAAGTGGAGTACGTGACTTTAATCACATCTAGAAATCCAAATCTTGTTCTAAATGTTTGCAACAGAATTGACGAGATGAAGGGCTTTTGCGTCGGATCAACCATCGAAACGAGTGATGGTTAATCCTTAGAGGGGATTAGGCTCAAAAGAATCAAGAAGGAAGAGACAAATTTTGGGACAAATTTATGATGATTTTTCATTAACCAAAACAATACAACTTAAATAGGGAAATGGGAATACATGTCCATTAGCCTTATTTTTAGCACACCCACTAATTGAGATCATGGTCCAATACCAAACAAATACAACTAAAACATAAAACAAATAAATTGCAAAAGACTTTCCCAAACTTGCGGATCATGGTTCATATCAGATTGGGCTTCAAATAGCTCTCTTGGGCCGGTTATTGACTGTTGGATCACTGTTGCATTGGGCTGGGCCCGTATCATCTCCTTCCCCTCGAGACAATTCATTGTCCTCAATGGATGAGAAATTTGGAAATTGTTCCTCCAAGGCTGCTTTATCTGCCCATGCTGCCTCCTCCAATGGCTTGTTTTCCCATTGCACTAGCACTTGTGACTTGCCATTAGCATCCAAACGAACATCTAGAATAGCTTCGGGCAATAAGCCGATGTCCTTCTCTTCGCCAAACTTCTGTAAATCTCCTTTATTAGTCGAGTTGTTCCCATTGCTAAGCTTTAAAAGTGACACATGAAAGACCGGGTGAATGGGGGAACCCGGTGGCAACTCCAACTTGTAGGCAACCTTGTCAATTCTCTCCACAATACGATAAGGCCCATAGAATAGACGAGATAACTTGTGATTGGTTCGAGTGGCCACCGACGATTGACGGTACTTGTGTAGACGAAGATAAACATAGTCGCCTACATCGAATTCTTTATCAAGGCGATGTTTGTTAGCATATTTAACCATCTTCTTTTTGGCAACTTCAATGGAAGCCTGCAACTGTGAAATGATGCGCTGATGTTCCAGAAAAGATGATTCCAGTGTGGCTATTTTGGTCGAACCTGGAACGTAATCGTGCAATGTAGTAGCATCACGTCGGTTGTGGGTGAAAATCCTCAGGATGATTTTACCTTACATCCTTAATGTACCATCCTCAGGATGCTGAAGAAGTCTACTGACTTCAGGATGTAACTGTAATTCAGCATGTGCACATCCTGAGAATGAACTAACAAATTAGCTTTCTTATATGATTGCAGGTACGACTAAGTTATAATATGGATTTTAAAGCCCAGCAACGTCTATATTATTGTGACAACCATCACCCTCGTCTTTTAGCAAGTTGTCAATTTTAGTCCTTTGTTTATTTTGAAGCTTCACTTCTAGTCCTTTTCCAATATTATTTTATTTTATTTTCTTAAATTAAATTTTCCTTTAAAATGGTGTACGTATACATTTTGTATATGCACTTGTTGACATATAAAACGTACTACATTCGTCATGTTATCTTATGCAAGTTCTATCTTTAATTTAAAAAGTTTAGTTTAAAAAAGTTTTATAGTTAGGTTAGCTAACTTGGTTAAGTTTTTGTAAAGAAAAGTTAACCAAAAACATGTAGATCTAACCAAGTTAAAGTCAAGGGACCATTCCTGCCAAAGTGTAAAAATTTCAAAAAAAAAAAAGAAATCTTTTCCCCCGGTCCCTTCTCAGTTTTCCGGGCGAGTGGTCTCCGGCGACTTCAAAACATCACTTTAAAGGACCTTCAACTAGTTTTAATGTTATGCATACGTTTCTCCTCTTGAATCGTTCGAATTCCAATAATTAAATATGCCTTAAACGTGCTGTTAATGAGACTTTAATTCGGGTTCTAAGCATAACAGTCGGATCACTAAAACGAACTAAAATTCGTATTTAAATCATTCATCATAAAAACCAATGATCTTGTTCGACTTCTGCACCTCTAATCGCTCTAAACCCACAAGAAAAACGCACCAAAACTCGTTCCAATTACCTGCAAATAAAGGATCTTATGTTCGGCTTTTCTTCTCCATTTTCGGGCTTAAAACGTGATTTTAAGTCTTCCATTTTGATGCCGTTTTATTATTTAGTCATTTCCGAGTGAAAGCCCCTTATTTTCGGGCGTTATTATTATCGTGTTCAAACTATTGGATTTGGGATTAGGGTTAGGGTTCTTGGCTAGGATATTGGGGAAGAAGATGAACTTAGACATAAAGAATAAAAAGATTATTAGTTCACAATATTCAACTAAAAAGGGCTGTGGAGTAGTGGTTTGTGTGTGTGTTTAAAATCCTGTTTTTATTTATTTATTTATTCATTATTATGTTTATCAAACTTATGATATTCATAGAATATTCATTTTTACTCCAAAAATTATAAAATTTAGGAGTAACATCTTGACACCATAAATAAAATTGTCACATTAAAATTTTCTGGAAAATAAATTATTTTCATATTTTTATTAATTTAATTTGATTTAATCATATTTAATTGATTAAAAATTCATTTTTAATGATTTTAATCTCAAACTTTTTGGGAAATTATTTCTCATCATCATGAACTGAAATAAAAATTATTTGTTTAGAAAACTTTTATTTTTATTAATTTTCCTAAATTTAATCATTTAAACATGATTTAATCTCATTAAATCGGTTTTAAATATAAATAAGTTTATAAAAATTATGGGAAAATTATTTTCATTAATTTACAGCAGGAAACATCCATTTTCTATAAAAGTAACATCTTTGGATCATGCCTTGTATTTTTAGACCTATTTATGTTTAATTAGACATAATTAAACATTTATTTATTTATACTATTTAGCATATATTTTATAAATACTTTTCTTATAAAATAAGAAGTTGTTTCTTTTAAAAATCTAAATTCTCATTTGTTTGGATCATTGTGTAACTCATAATTATTTATTTAAATATTTATGATTATTGTATTTATTGACAATAATTAGTTAAAGTAATTAACTAAATTATTTTGCCTTAATTATTCAAGACATATTGTTACCTAAGTATTCAATTGGTAATAATTATATTACCTAAAACACATTTACACATTTACACATTTTGGTATATTATTTTTAATATACAACTTTTTATATTAATTCGACTTATCTTAAAAAACTCTAATTCCCCAGGTTGACTTACCAAACCCCAATGCCTTAGACCCTAGTTACCTTAGACTATTAGACTTTTCCCTTATTAGTACTCTATTACGTTATAGGTTGAATTCCTCGGAATTCCCATTACTTAGCTCACGATCGCTTAAGTTGGATCGTTTTCGCAAACTGTGAGTATATCTTTCCCCTTTTTCATATTTTTACTCTTTTGGGGCTATTCATGTACACTATGACTAAATGTTATTCTTTCACTAAATGCAATTCTCATGTGTGTTTGCTTTATGTTAATTTGTGTGTCTATGACTTGTCAAAATCATTAACCTTTGAGGGCTTGACATTTAAATGAATAGTACTATGGTATATACCATTGTGACTCTGTTGAGAGTCCTTGTCATTGCTATGTATTTCATTACTACTAGCGCATACTATATATATTTATTTTCATTTCATAGGGTTGATTTTGAACGGATGTTACTTATTACATAATTGCCAATGGTACCGCACATGAATTGCTAAACACTTTTCCTTACTATATGTATTCAAAACAGGGTATGCTCACCAATACATTTTTGTATTGACTAAATTATTTTCGTACATGTTTCAGGTTCTTATGAGATGACTTTTAAGCTTTTGGAATTTTACTTAGATTTTGGATTCATTGTATTTCTGTTAGTTGGCATTTAGAATCGTTGTATTTCAATTCAATGTAATAATCTATGTAATCAATATATCAATATTTATATTTTTAGTCCATGAGCTATTGAACAATCGTCACTACGTGACACCTCGATGTTTCCGCCATCGGTTGTGGTGTTACAATTATAATCCTCAATTGAAGAAGTCAAAGATAGGAATGTAACTCATGGTCTATGATTGGAGATGGAGTCAAACTTGTAACCGATACACATTTAATATCGGCGATAAACAAGGAAACAGCTGGATCATTGACTAGCTAAGGAGAAACTGTTAACCAACGACTAGTTTCTGTTGAAGGCCTCCAACGTTCACCTGGATTAGTTGTTACACAACATTGAAGAACTTTAACTACTTATCGGATCTCACGGGATTCTTTAGTTATTCTCATGTACTATATAAATGGGAGTATTGGACGAGTATAGGACACATACATACACATTGCTTATACTATAGCTGCACACCTACACTTAGAAACATTTACACAATCATTGTAATCTTAGTACACTCGTCCACATACTCATCCAAAGTTGTACTTTTTTACCAAATTAATATTAACAAACAAGGCAGGGGCCTAGTCTCCTCCCGAGGTTTTATGCCGGCGATCTACAATTGATCAAGGGCTTTCCTCGTATACAGAGTGTTGTTCTTTGTGTTTTACTCTTTAATTCGTTCATTACATACATTTCCATCCCGAGGATATAACTGTCCATCCCGAAGCTAACATAAGCCATCCCGAGCATAGTTGTCACTTATTTACTCTTTTTTTGCATCCTGATCTAACATTTTCAGAATATAACCAGTTTTAACAATAAATTTACATTCTTAGCACTCTACCTCACAATTTCTAATTTGGAATACAAGATTATTTCTACTAGGTAATATTTGACCAAAACAACGTCCGTACATTGCTTTGAAGGGAGGCATTTGAATGGACGAGTGATAAGCAGTGTTGTATGAGAATTCAGCAAGATATAAGTAGCGTTCCCATTTTTTTGGTTCATCATACACAGATGCCCTTAAATACATCTCCAAGCCCCTGTTGACGACCTTGGTTTGACCGTCGGTTTGTGGATGATAGGCACTAGAATGTAACAATTGAGTACCCATGAGTTTGAAGAGTTCCTTCCAAAAGCTAATGATGAAAACTTGATCTCGATCCAAAACTATAGTCTTTGGTAAACCATGAAGACGATAGATTTCGCGCATAAAAATAGAGGCTAGTGAAACAGAAGTATACCCGGTCGGCAACACAATAAAATGAGCGAGCTTGGAAAGGCGATCAACGATAACCCAAATTGCCCTTTTTCCCTTGGAAGGAGGCAATTTTGTGATAAAATCCATTGAGATATTGAGCCAAGGGTGTTCCAGGGTCGGTAGTGGCTGTAACAAACCAAACGGTTTGCGGTTTGTTGATTTGATGGATTGACAGACTGCACACTCTTTGACAAATGCCGCAACATCCTTTTTTAGACCCAACCAAGTAAAAGTGCCTGAAATACGCTTGATTGTGGAATTGATACCTGAATGACCGCCAACAAAGGATGAATGGAACTCGTGTAAAAGCCGTTTACGCAGGTTTGAAATTGGTGGAATAAGGAGCTTATCATATAAAAAACAAGACCATCATGAATTTTATCGTGTGGAAAACTCTCTGCATCCGCTTGAATGTCTTGAAGAAATTGTCTACCTGTATCATTTGTGGAATAATACAAGCGCAACTCATTTAACCAAGTAGCCGTCCAGTGGGATAGTTACAACATCGTAGGTATGTCAACACGGCTAAGGGCATCGGCCACTTGATTTTCTTTCGCGGGTTTGAAGTGGATCTCAAAATCGTAACCCATCAGTTTGGTGACCCATTTTTGTTGTTCCGGTGTTTGGATGGTTTGGGTTAAGATGTGTTTCAAGCTGTGATGGTCGGTATATAGATCCTGAATTTTCGACCAAGAAGGTATTGGCGCCACTTATTAACCACCTCTGTTATTGCATAAAGCTCTTTGGTATAGGTGGATTGCCATTGCATAGCAGGACACACTTTCTTGCTAAAGAAAGTAATCAGTTGGTTGTTTTTTTGAGATAGGACGGCTCCGATTGCTGTACCCGAAGCATCAGTGGTAACATCAAAGGGTTTAGCAAAGTTGGGTAAGGCTAGGGTAATTAGGTTCTTCATGTGGGATTTCAAGGAGTGGAAGGCTTGATGGGCATTGGGATTCCATTAAAATTCTTTGGTTTTCAATAGGTCAGTGAGTGGTGCGGCGATGCGGGCATAGGATGGTAGAAAGCGGCGGTAGTAACCGGTAAGTCCCAAAAAGGCGCGAAGGGTGGTGAATGAAGATGGTGGTGGCCATTGTTGTATAGCATGGATTTTGTTGGGTTCGGGAGCAACACCGGAGGATGAGATTTTGTGGCCAAGGAATGAAATTTCTTCCACTCCAAAAACACATTTGGAAGCTTTGGCATGAAAATGGTTAGTGGACAAGGTTTCAAAAACAAACTGTGGGTGTGTATAGTGGTCGATTGGGTTAGAGCTATAAATAAGAATATCGTCGAAAAATACTAAGACAAATTGTCGGAGTACCTTACGAAAGAGATCATTCATAGCGGCTTGAAATGTGGATGGTGCGTTGGTGAGGCCGAATGGCATAACAAGAAATTCGTAATGACCATCGGTGGTGCGGAAAGCCGTCTTGTGGATGTCCTCTTGTGCCACCCGTATTTGGTGATAACCGGATTGCAAGTCGATTTTGGAAAAAAATAGTAGCCCCGTGGAGTTCATATAAAAGCTCATCAATGGTGGGAATTGGAAAGCGGTCTCGAACAGTGGCTTCATTTAAGGCGCGGTAGTCGACACAAAAACACCATGAGCCGTCCTTTTTTTTAACTACAATACCGGAGAGGAAAACGGGCTTTGGCTAGGTCGAATGGTACCATTATGAAGCATTTCTGAGATGAGTTGGGAGACGACTAGTTTTTGGAAGTGCGGATAGCGATACGTTTTGACATTGATCGGTAGGTTTTCATTTAGTAAAGGTATATGATGATCATGTGTTCTGTTTGGTGGTAGTGAATGAGGTTCTTCAAAAAGGTGTTGGAAGGACATCAGAAGTTGGGCAATGGTGGGGTTGGGATGATCATGCAAATCGGCTGAAGTGGTGGTATTGTTTGTGACTGGTTGGTAGGTTAAGGTTTGGAGTGAGGAGACCGAGTCGTTTCGAATGAGGGTCGAGATAGAACTTGGCGAACACGAGCAACCCATGGTTTCGCCTCGGATGGTATGAGTTACGCCTTCCTTGATAAATGAAATTTCGGGTATGGAAAAATCGGCCAATAAACGACCAAGGGAGGCTAACCATGTGATGCCTAAGACGACATCGGTGCCTTCAACAGAAGTATGTAAAATGGGACATGAAAAGACGCCTTTTGAAGTTGGAAGTGTACCGAAGGACAAAACCCGTCGCAATGAATGAAGTCGCCATTTCCAACCATGACTTTGAATTGAGGAATGGGTGTTATGGACAATTGTAACAGGTTTGCAATTCGTTGTTGAACAATATTATGGGTACTTCCATAATCGATACGGATCGTGATCGGTTGTCCGCGAATGAACCCGGTGACACGCAAGGTTTGTGGGGAAGAAAGACCATAATATGCTGCGTCGGATAATGAAAGAAGTTGCGGTGCAGCAGGGTCGGGTAGGGCCATGGTATTTGAGTCAGGGGGGTCGTCTTCAGACTCCTCGCGGTCGTCGTTGTCAACAATGAGTAAGAACTGGGGAGGTGAGCAATTATGACCCGGAAAACATTTTTCAGGGCATTTAAAGCACAACCAGTCCTTACGTCTTTGTTGCAGCACTTCAGCAGAGAGTTTTGTGAAGGGAAGGGTTACTGGTTGTTTAGTTGGGGTGGGTAAAAGTCCAGGCAAGGAAGTAGGATTGTTTGTTATTGAAGGAGAGGTGGTTGAATTGGTCGAAGTTTGGGCTGATTTGGAGTAAAATGAGGAACGTGGTGGGGCTTGTTTTGGGGTATGACTGACTTTGTCTTCCACAGCCTTGGCTAGACCAATCGCCTCGTACAGTGTGGGTGGTTTGAGTACCGATAATTCGTTCCGTTTTTCTGGTTTGAGACCCGAAATAAAACAACTCCGTAACGCTTGTTGTGTGAGACCCGTGACGTGGTTGCTTACCCGTTCGAATTCTGTAAGGTATGCGGCTACTGTGGTAGTTTGTGTGAGTTTGAAAAGTGTGGCTTCATGATCTTCAAAGGAGGATGGCCCGAAACGGTGTTCGACTTCCTGTTTAATCATGGTCCAAGATGGTAATAAGTCTTTGTTAGCTAAGTATAGCATGGATTTTGTCGGGTTCGGGAGCGACACCGGAGGATGAGATTTTGTGTCCAAGGAATGAAATTTCTTCCACTCCAAAAACACATTTGGAAGCTTTGGCATGAAAATGGTTAGTGGACAAGGTTTCAAAAACAAACTGTAGGTGTGTATAGTGGTCGATTGGGTTAGAGCTATAGATAAGAATATCGTCGAAAAATACTAAGACAAATTGTCGGAGTACCTTACGAAACAGATCATTCATAGCGGCTTGAAATGTGGATGGTACGTTGGTGAGGCCGAATGGCATAACAAGAAATTCGTAATGACCATCGGTGGTGCGGAAAGCCGTCTTGTGGATGTCCTCTTGTGCCACCCATATTTAGTGATAACCGGATCGCAAGTCGATTTTGAAAAAAAATAGTAGCCCCGTGGAGTTCATATAAAAGCTCATCAATGGTGGGAATTGGAAAGCGGCTCGAACTGTGGCTGCATTTAAGGCGCGGTAGTCGACACAAAAACGCCACGAGCCGTCCTTTTTTTTAACTAGCAATACCGGAGAGGAAAACGGCTTTGGCTAGGCCGAATGGTACCATTATGAAGCATTTCTGAGATGAGTTGGGAGATGACTTGTTTTTGGAAGTGCGGTTAGCGATACGGTTTGACATTGATCGGTTGGTTTGCATTTAGTAAAGGTATATGATGATCATGTGTTATGTTTGGTGGTAGTGAATGAGGTTCTTCAAAAAGGTGTTGGAAGGACATCAGAAGTTGTGCAATGATGGGTTGGGATGATCATGCAAATCGGCTGAAGTGGTGGTATTGTTTGTGACTGGTTGGTAGGTTAAGGTGTGGAGTGAGGAGACCGAGTTGTGTCGAATGAGGGTCGAGATAGAACTTGGCGAACACGAGCGACCCATGGTTTCGCCTCGGATGGTATAAGTTACGCCTTCCTTGATAAATGAAATTTCGGGTATGGAAAAATCGGCTGATAAACGACCAAGGGAGGCTAACCATGTGATGCCTAAGACGACATCGGTGCCTTCAACAGGAAGTATGTAAAATGGGACATGAAAAGACGCGTTTTGAAGTTGGAACTGTACCGAAGGACAAAACCCATCGCAATGAATGAAGTCGCCATTTCCAACCATGACTTTGAATTGAGGAATGGGTGTTATGGACAATTGTAACAGGTTTGCAATTCGTGGTTGAACAATATTATGGGTACTTCCACAATCGATAAGGATAGTGACCGGTTGTACGCGAATGAACCCGGTGACACGCAAGGTTTGTGGGGAAGAAAGACCATAATATGCAGCGTCGGATAATGACGAAGTTGCGGTGCAGCAGGTTCGGGTAGGGCCATGGTATTCGGGTCAGGGGGTCGTCTTCAGGCTCCTCGCGGTCGTCGTTGTCAACAATGAGTAAGAACTGGGGAGGGGAGCAATTAGGACCCGGAAAATATTTTTCAGGGCATTTAAAGCACAACCCGTCCTTACGTCTTTGTTGCAGCACTTCAGCAGAGAGTTTTGTGAAGGGAAGGGTTACTGGTTGTTTAGTTGGGGTTGGTAAAAGTCCAGGCAAGGAAGTAGGATTGTTTGTTATTGAAGGACAGGTGGTTGAATTGGTCGAAGTTTGGGCTGATTTGTAGTAAAATGAGGAACGTGGTGGGGCTTGTTTTGGGGTATGATTGACTTCATCTTCCACATCCTTGGCTAGACCAATCGCCTCGTACAGTGTGGGTGGTTTGAGTACCGATAATTCGTTCCGTATTTCTGGTTTGAGACCCGAAATAAAACAACTCCGTAACGCTTGTTGTGTGAGACCCGTGACGCGGTTGTTTACCCATTCGAATTTTGTATGGTATGCGACTACTGTGGTAGTTTGTGTGAGTTTGAAAAGTGTGGCTTCATGATCTTCAAAGGAGGATGGCCCGAAACGGCGTTCGACTTCCCGTTTAAACAAGATGGTAATAAGTCGTTGTTAGCTAAGTTTTGATACTAAGCTAACGGGTCGCCAATGAAATAAAACACCGCTAGTGAGACTCGGTCGTTTGTAGGAGTTTGGTAATAGGCGAAAAAGTTTTCGGCTTGAAAAATCCAACCAAGAGGATTGGATCCGTCAAAAAGGGGTAATGTAATTTTTGGTGTTCGTGGTTGGTTATGGTTCGAAGTGGATAATCCTAGGTTCGATGGTGGTGTTTGGGATGCTTTGAATTTCGAGTTTGGGGAAGTTTCAAAGTGTACTTTTTTGGATATGGAAGTGAGAACATTGGATTGTAGATCAAATTTTGTGTTAAGGTTTCTGGTTTCTTCTATTAATTGTTGAAATTGGGTTGCTTGTTGTGCGGCGGCCGATACGGTGGAGGTGATCAGTTGTTGGAGGAGGTCGTTGGTGGTGGGTGGTGAGTCGTCCGACGAAGTGTCTTTGCGTGGACCCATTGGAAGTTTTGAGTTGGTGAATGAAAGCACCAAATGATGGTTAATCCTTACAGAGGATTAGGCTCAAAAGAAATCAAGAAGGAAGAGACAAATTTTGGGACAATTTTCTAATGATTTTTCATTAACCAAAATAATACAACTTAAATAGGGAAATGGGAATACATGTCTACTAAGCCACTAAGGCTTATACACCATGTCATACCCTTATATTTAGCCATGACACCCACTAATTGAGATCATGGTCCACTACTAAACAAACACAACTAGAACAAAAAACAAATAAATTGCAAAAGACTTTCCCGGACTTGCGGATCATGGTTCATATCGGATTGGGATTCGAATAGCTCTCTTGGGCCGGTTATTGACTGGTGGATCACTGTTGCATTGGGCTGGGCCCGTATCAACGAACTTCATCGCAGACCATGGTGATTAGGAAAGAGTTGGAAAAAAAAACGAGGGTGGCTGCTGCTATGAAAAGATTTTGTGGGAAGGCTTCATTGGCGGATCTAGACCAAAATTTTAGGGTTAACGTTTAAATTTTTTTTATGTCACTTCGTACAATGTAAACGAAACAATCAATAATCTCATTCTGTTTATTATTCTTTTTTGCACCCTAATGTATACATTTTGGACACAATATTCTTGCCCGCTTATAGCCGAAAATACTCGGAACTGGTTATACTCTATGCCTGAACCCGGTTATACCCTTTACCGGTTAAATACATGAAATTTTCAAGTATATTTTTATGTTTACTTTACAACTTTTATATTTAAGTTTTTTAATAATCTATATATATATATAAAAGAAAAGACCTTTGCTGACGTGGCGTGCAATGGAGGCCTCAACCTTATGCCACGTGGCATCATAATGGAGAGTTTTTGGTGTTTTTAAATTGTTTCCTTTTTTAATTAAGTTGAGTTATTTTAGGAAAAAGAATTTAAAAATAAATTTAAAATTTTCTCTCTCATATTTCCTCCCACAACTTTTAAACGTTTATATCTTTTATATACGGGATTTTTTAAAGAAAAAAATTACACCAAATTAACGAGCGTTTTATTATCTTTCCAACGAGTACCATAGTGCTATATAAAAAACGGAGAAAAAATCGACTATTTTTTTGTGGGGTTTCGTTCATACAGGAAAAAAACACACAAAGTGTTCATGTTATCACGTAAAATTAGATTTTGTGGGGAATATGAGTTATTACTGATTAGAATACTATAAACATGCAATGATTGGAAGATTTTGTGGTTAGTTAACTTGAGCCATTTGTAATAGGTTATCACGTAAAATTAGATTTATCAACCCCGGGACCTCCCGGGGTAATCAGCTAGTAAATATTATAAAGCAAATAATTTGTACTTAGTGAATATATGTTATTGTAATGTAATTTATTTTGATTATTTTTATAAATTACAAACCAAATATAATTTTTAAAACGAATTTATTTTTATGTCAAATAATAAAAAGAACGTACTTTTAAAACTGGGTATTAATACACGGACCCATACCTGGTTATACACGAACCCGATTATACCCTATCCTGATACATAGGGTATGATTTTTCTCCTAATTACTCATACCTGAATCATACCCGGTTTTTTTCAATACTCGATTTTTCTATACCCATTCATACCCGAACCCGGTTCCATGCCATCACCGGGTATTAAAAAAATCATATATATATGCACCTCTACCTTTTCCAACTAATTGGACTTGCGGGCTTCTATTTTATAATTAACAAATGAAATGAATCAATGTGTTATGGACTTATAGGCTTTTATCTATTTTTGGTGTTGGCTAATAATAAAACTTAGAGAGTGTTTTGAGGGTTTTTTTTTTTTAAATGTGGGGTAGCGTTAATATAATTTTAGGGGTAACGTAATATAAAAAAAAAATTGCACTGTACCGGAAAAGTTGAGGGGTAGCGGATGCAACCTCTAATTAGTGGCTATGTCCGCCACTGGAAGGCTATATACCATGAAAGTATTCATACTATTCGATATTCGATGATCAATATGCTAATAAGCCACTACCCTACAACATTCCTCAAATTTATGTATTCTCAGTGAAAGATTTGTTGGAGTTGCACAAATATATTATGACTGGTGCATAAAGAAGATGGTGGTTCATGGAGTAGTTATTAATATGTCTATGGAAAGCCTGAAATGATGTTATTTTATAAAATTAATCGACCTGGTCTTATTATTGAAATTATGTTTTACCAGGTTTTACGAGGAGAGTGAATGTGGGGTTGGTGGTTAACATTTTCAATCGTATTTGGTCAATTAGCTTCCTTTTGTTAAAAAAGATAGATCCAAGAATAACTGTATTAGGTTTTTTTTTGAAAGGCAATAACTGTATTAGGTGAAAGATGTTTGGAATCGGTGCATAATATTAACAATACTAAAATCCAATTTTAGTTTAATTAATATCATATATTTATTGCATAGAGGAAGCGTTGTACACAAAAACTTTAAATTCGATTTAATTCCCGTTAGTGATTAAACAATCATGTAAACACACCATAGGAGGCTTTAGGTTTATACCTTCTTGATGAATACCGTAGAACCCACACGATGGATGCAACAAACGTCATGCTAGTTGACAATCACAAACCAATGTCTTCATGAATCAACACTTGAAACGAAGAGGCAGAGTCGAAACCTGGCGGCGACGGTGGTGACTCTTCCAATTGTACTGGTACAAATCACAACTAGGTACCATTTCCAAATTGTAATCTCATACATATGCTTCTCCTATTATAATTATCTCATAAATATAATATTTATTTGACAAAATTACACTTTGTGTCCTTAATGTATTGCTGAAATTATGAAACATGCCCTTTAATTTTTTTTTTTTTTGCATTTTATGTCCAAAATTTGCTTTTTTATTGCATTTTATGTCCTTTCTGACTAACTGGGTTAGATTTCTCAGTTAACCTCAAAACCATCAGGGGTATTATTGTCCATTCACCACCTTAAGGACACAAAGTGTAATTTTGCCCTTTTTTATTATACTTTTATTCATGGGACCCACTCACCACCACTTCATCTTCAATCTCCACCCACCACTTCATCTTCCACCTCAACCCACCACCTACTCCTTCCACCACCATCATCACCACTTGACGCCGCCGCCAACATCACCACCATACCAGACCACCCACTCACACCATACCAGACCACCCACCCATACTAGACCACCCCACCTACCACGAGCGTGCACTACTACCAACCTACCACCCACCCACCCCTCTTCTCTCTCATCTGAAACCCCACCGCACCTGGAAACACCCATCGCAGTTCACCTGCCACCACCCGATAACCACTCATCGTCTTTCTAAACCCACCTCACATCTCTCTCTCTCTCTCCACCTGCAACCACAACCCAAATTCGTAAAAATAATCTCATTAGCAATCACTCTGATCCTCAATAACTGCGCTGAATTCAGTTTAACTTTCATCAACAAGGTCAGTCTCCTCAATCCCTTTTTAGGGTTTTCAGTTCAAATTAGGGCTTTTTTGTACCTTAAAATTAATTGGTTACACTCCATATTTCAACTATAATATCCTAGTATATTCGACTACTTATACGTAACCTTGGTGGCCTAGGTTTAAAGATGGCGTCTTTGCTGAGTCTAATGGTGGAAGTTCGAGGTTGGTTACAGGCAGTGACAAGGGTGGAAGTGGTGGTTGATGGTGGCGTTGGAGAATTAACGAGGAGAGTGAGGATGTGAGAGAGGGGTGTATTTATATTATTATTTTAATTCATCTTTTATTGAAGGGTTTATAATCAGTGATTTTGGGGGTGGGTTGAGGTGGAAGATGAAGTGGTGGGTGGAGGTTGAAGATGAAGTGGTGGTGAGTGGGTCCCATAAATAAAAGTATAATAAAAAAGGGCAAAATTACACTTTGTGTCCTTAATGTGGTGAATGGACAATAATACCCCTGATGGTTTTGAGGTTAACTGAGAAATTTAACCCAGTTAGTCAGAAAGGACATAAAATGCAATAAAAAAGCAAATTTTGGACATAAAATGCAAAAAAAAAATTTAAGGGCGTGTTTCATAATTTCAGCAATACATTAAGGACACAAAGTGTAATTTTATCTATTTATTTTCATCTTATATTTATCATATAAATATAAAATCATCTCCTTTTTTTTGAACGGCGATCACTTTATATCTAAATATAAAGAACAGCGAGAAACTGAAAAGTACATGAAACCGAAAATTTGAATATTTATCAATTAATTATTGTTTGACAATTAATCATTTCAGAAATGATTATTTATTAAATATTTATCTAGGGATGGAAGGAAGAGACACCTTTCACCCTATCACATTTATCATACTCCGTGATCCAATCACCATTCCATCACATTTTCACTATTACACTTGTAACACCCATCACAATCCATAACTATTTTTTTCTTTTTTAAATAAAATTAAAATTATATAAACTAAAAACCAACATTTTAAAACACATAAAATTAAATATAATACAACCTAAAGAAAAAAAAATACCCAAATTCTAAAACTAAAATAAAAACTACTCTATTGAAATTGGGTAATTGAATATCTACACCACTAACGTATTCCGTTAGATGAAATCGTAGTAAAAAATGGGTGTCTTATTCTGCAAACTCCAAATGAATATCCGCGTCTGCGATGGGGGCTTTTCATGCGGGCGCCCCGTGCACCCTAAATATTTAATTCTTTTAATTCCACCAATTAATGTAATTCACATTTCGTGATTTAATATTTAACACTTTAATATTAATAATTACTTGTTTGTCGTTTAAGATGTAACTCTTTAAACCGTGTCTTAGCAACATTGTTTAATCGTTTATTACATATTCAATATTCAAGATTCAAGTTGGGTCAATTTTGATTTCATGTAATCTCCTGTTCTCGTGTGTAATATGTTTTGAGCCTCTTGTATTGGTTATTGTCATCTTACCTCTTTTGATCGGTGGGCTTTGTTTATAAAATTTTACTTTCAAGAGAAAAAGAATCAAATAACTCTTTCAAATAAATGTCAGTTCATTTTAGTTTTAGCCTTCCCATAACCTTGAAGGAAACTCTTTCAAAACTTCGTTTTTAGTCAACAGATTTCGGTGAAATAAAATTGAAAAGCGAAATTAACTCTATTAAAAATTATGTTTGGTTGGCATATATATGATCAAATAATAAATTGAAATTCAAATATCTTTCATGATGCATGACTTTGAGATGCTATTAGGAACCATAGTTTTGAATGCATGATTCATGCTTTTTAGGACAAGACTTGATTATAGAGAACAATTGTACCTGAACATTACAACACAACGACAATTTTACAACTTGCATACGTTGACTAAAAAGTCAACTAATACATTCAAGCAATACCATGACCACAAGAACCATCTAGGATATCTGCCACAAACCATCCATCAACACACATTCATTGCATACTATTTTCAAATGGAGACCCCCCCCCCCCCCCCCCCCAAAAAAAAATAAAATAAAAATAAAAACGAAACAAAAAATATCCCTAAAGAAAGTAAAGTGTTCTAATAAACGTTGCCCCAAATTCATATGTCGTCACTCTATCAAAGATTACGCGACACAAATATTCATTAATCGATCAAAGATTTCAAGAAACTGAAGAGGGGAGGTGAGTTGAGGAAAATGTCCAATGGTATCAATCATCTCAACGTTAACTTCTCCCTTGATCATGTTCTTCATATACTCAACAACTGCTAGTGGAACCACCAGATCTTTCGTTGTTTGAACTATGGTGCATGGGATCACAACCTTTTCAAGGATGTCGCGATAGTCTGATAAGAATACCATTTTAGCTAACGAAAGACCAATCTCGGGTTTCATCCTTTTCAAGCTTTCTTGAAACATTTTGACAGATTCCAAGTCATCTTTGTCCATAACAACCGAAGGAAAGAATGATGCCCATTCATAGTAGTTTGACTCAATGCTTGAGAATAGTTGTTCAAGGTCCTTCATATCAAAGCCTCCTTCATAGCATTCAGTATTTAGGTACCTATATAGTTAATGAAAAATTAATTAACCAATATTTATCTAGGACTCGAAGAGTTATTTTCATTTGTTAAATCATCACACCCATGATACTTAAACTCTTTAAACAAACAAAAGTAACTACTTAATAAAAAAGAATAATTAATTAAGCATAAATAATAAAAAACCTGATGAAATAAAATAATTATAAATGAAGACGACAGTCTTGACATATTCAACAACAATTACTTTTTTGTTATTACATAGCGGTCACAACTTATGTTTTAGGTGTTTGGTCTCTTTCTATTTATGTTTTAAAACTTTTAGGAAAGGAGCGGCCCATTGACCCAAAGGTTCTCCAATAAACGCACAAAGTACAAACGCTAATGCATGCAAGTTGACATATTTAACATCAAGTCATCTTCACTTTTAGTTTTTATTGTTTTCACATTTAATGCTGCAACAATTGTATACATTTTTATTTTATGAAGAGAATGTATTTTTATTATTTCATGAAGAGAAATCGGAAAATATATTATATATTTTCACTTTTACTTCTCTAACTTTGTTATTTGACCATAAGCACTCCTTATTTTCTTCTTAGATTATCATGCACAAAATATATCGTAAATTCAGTTTTCATGATAACGTTTAACAATAAAAAAATTATACAATTTCCCCTCACAAAACAATATTCAAGAGTAGTGACGGGGATAATAAATTATTTAATATATGATAACTCTTCTACTCTTCTTCTCCTAATTTATATATAATCTGCGGATCATAATCAAAATAATAATATGCGGCCTAAATCAAATAGATATTCAAACATTATTAAACGATCTAAATTAAAGTCCTAATGTTAAGACATCTTCAATAAAGATATAAACTCTTAATTAGGATTTTTTATATTATTATTTCAAAGCATTTAGACTATTTTTTTACAAAATTGTAACCACTTTGATTACTCTATGAACAGGTGATGCACATAGGACGTTGTAGGTTTACCCACTTATGTGAGGTTTTTGTCCAGGAACTCCCCAGTTCAATTCTCGTCACTTGCAAAAATATGCGATTAAGGCCTCCAGGCCGAGAGCAATATGCACAGGTGCTTGGATTCGAACTCAAGAAGGGGTGAGTCTAATCGAATATTTTCATAGTAACACCAGTTAAAAATTTCGGTCCATATAAAGCACATGTAGTAAGATTTTAAAGTTCAAAACTCATTATTATAGTGATGTGTATATCTATTTATTAATTTTTTGGTACCTAAAGAGAAAACAATAAAAAAAATATATATATGTAAGGGTGATATTGGTATATACATATATACCTTGGAGATGCTCCAATAAGGATTAGGTTTTTGAACAAGTGAGGCTTTTTGATGGAAGCAACGCATCCGATCATGCCGGACATCGAGTGGCCGACGAAAATCGTCGAATTAAGGCCGAGCTCCTCCATAAGGAAGATTAGGTCATCGGAAAAAGCATCATAGCAGCTATATTTAGCTGGATCATAGAGAGTGTTTGGTTCTTTAATGGCACCAGAAAAACTCCAATCAAACAACACAACTTGGTAGGTTTGAGTGAGTGCAGGGAGAACCTTGTCCCAAAGAGATTGGTCTCCACCGAACCCATGAGCTAGAACCATAGTTTTCTTTTCCTGAACCTATGATTCTGGCATTCATGGTGGTAGATAGGGTTTTGGCTAGCTTGTTCACCATGGTTGATCTTGTTACACTGTGTATGTGTGTGTGTGTGAGAGAGAGAGAACTTGTGTTTTTAGTTGTGTTCATGAATGTGTGGTTAGGTTTATATAGGAAACAAACGGATTGATACGACGGCTGGAGTGAATAGTTTTTATTTCTCTCTAAACTTGGAGAATTTCATTTTGTTATACTTTATATAATAAAACTATATAGTATTGTACACATCATTTCATATAGTATTTGTAAGTTTCGTTTATATCAAATCTAATAAAAATATTGTGTACTTATGCTTTTTTTTTTTTTAACATAAGCCTAGATTTAAAGACCTTCTTTAAAAGGATTGATGTACTTCTCCTTTGTATATGTTGTAATTGCCTTGTGGCACGAACGTCCTTATTTTGAGGTCTTTTGTTCTTTTTGAATGAAGTTAATATTAAAAAAATAAATAAAAAAAATATTGGATAGTGAAACTTTGGTTTAGTTTTCTGTTCGTTGATAATTATTTATTTAACAAATTAGTTAGAAAATAAACAAGCACTTTTTTCTTACTTTTAAGAAATATTATGGCAAGAGGTTTTTGCTAGATTTAGTATAAACAAGGTAGATACATATTTAAACTATTTAGGGTTTGGGTAGTGACCTCGGGTAGGGATACTTTAACACCTATATCACCCCTTCCCTTTAGGGTAGTGTCTTTTGGGTAATGTTCTTGACATACACTACCTGATGGAGTGTGTAGGTATGTTTGAGGGTGAGACAAATAGAGAGGGTAGTCCACGATTTAGGATATTTTAGGGTATTGCTCCCATCAAATATGGTGTTTTTGGGTACCTTCTTACACCATACCCTCCACCTTTATAAAGAATTTTAATAGTTATATAACCCTAATAAGATAAATTAAATGACCAACATTGAAAATTGTTACTATAAGAGTGAGGGAATGGGGGCCTTGGGTTGGGGGCATAAGTTGCCATGTGATATGTAACAACCCGATCAGGTGGGGGCTGAACGTTACGACAGTTTGGTAACAGACTTGCACAACGGAAGCAACGATAACTAATATTTATTGTTTTATACAATTTCTAATCCAAAATAAAATACACAACTTAATATAATAATCTAATGTCTATGCAGGGATGAATCGCGGCGGTCGTCGAAGTAGTGTAATCCCTTAGTCGATCCAATCTCTATTCTGCGTATCTCTAATCCACACAAACAAGCATATACCTTATCTTCATGATTCTCCAAATGCAGTACCTTTGGTTGCGTTTCACATCATGTCACCGTCATAAAATATTCCGGATCAATACTCCATCTATTATCGATTACTGACAAGATCCTCTCGGGTCTACTGTGTTGACCGAGTCTTCTGTCCGTTGACTTTTGTTGAACGAGTCAACTGGGTTGACTCGGGTCTTGTCACTTCACCTTCCAACGACAGAACCCCTAATCTGAACCCTTCGATCCTCTGCTACTACCGCCGTCTTCTGCCACCCTTGTGAACCACCACCGCCGCCGTCGTCGGTTCTTCCCTCTCTCCCTGCTTCTGTTTTAATATCTGTCTCTCTCTCCTCTGTTTTTCTCTCTCTTCGATCTCAGATCTCTCTCTTGAGCTCTCGGTGATGGGATGGGTGGTGGTTTTGTTGTGCGGTGGTGGGACGACCGGAGCTCCGCCGCCGCGTCTCCGCTGGCAACGGTGGCAGTAGACCACCGGTTTCCTCCCACCATGTCTCTCTATCTCTCTCTAGTTTTATGTGTGTGTTGTTTTTGGTGAGAACTCATAGGCAGGGAATTGGTTTTGGGGGTTTTATTATGGGTTGGGTAAATGGTTTTCAACAAAACCATTTGAGGTATTATTGTGAAGGTGTCCACACAAGGGAAGGGACATGTGTCCCTTTGATGAGGGGACATGTGTCCCGGGTATTGACTAGTTAAGAGTTGGGTTCGTTATCGGTATTGATTCGGTATCTTGTCGCGTATTGGCTTTTATTTCGCCATAGTAAATTATAGAATACTTTCGGTTTCAATTTCGTATTTATATATTCACTATTGTTTCTATTTAGTTCCTCGTTATTTTACTTTTAGTCGTGAAAAATTTCTGGGCCCTATGACCGAGTTGTTACATGATAATAGTGGGATCTACAAATCAAGTCTTTAAACCACGCCAGCCTTAAACCCCACGCCAAGGGGGGGCTTGAGTTGCCATTCCACGCCAAACTCCCCCTACTCTAACAGTCAGAGGCATATGGTGTACTCTATCACATCATTGCAACGTAAACAATGATCGTCAACTAACCCACCTTTTAAATATCATTTGTGTTTTAACTAAAAATTAAAAAGAAAAAAAAAAGTGATTGGTTGATGCACATATGGAACCCATCTCACAAGTTGTTGCAACCGAGGTTTCTCTTTTTCTATCTCGGTCGCTTCTTCTTTGTCTTTGTGTTTCATCTTAAGCCTCTCCGATTGAATTTGGTTAAATTCGGTGAAGGCACTCATCTACTTATCCAACTTCTATTCGCCGATGCATTCTTTTTCACTTTCTTTCTTCTTTGCCTCGTTTGCCTCCTTTTTAGCTTTGTTTCTACCTATGGGACATTCAAATTTGGGTTCGGAAACATCCATGGAATCATCTTCAAACTCGGGTTTGCCGTTAATGTGGATATGACAACGTGCATCCGAACCACCACCGCTATAATCTCATGTCTCGGATGTTTTCCACCTTTTTGGCTCCGCCACTTCGTTTGGAGTCGACGTCCACGTGGAACATTTTTTAAAATGTTCCACACATTTACGTATGGAAACATACTTCTATATTTCAACTTATATATTGACATAGCCATTGCAAAAACCGCATCGTTACTCGACCTACTAGGCCGATTCATATAATCATTGTTGTAATAGCCACAAAACCACCCAACCTTCTTGTTCATTTCTCGATACTTTGAACCTATTTAATCCCCTCAGTACGACTCTTTTTGCATTAAAGAAAAAAATTTATTAGCGACCCTTTTTCAAAAGCTATCCAACTTTTGATTGTTACCTACTATTGGACACGTAGAAGCATTGACACACGCCCATGTTTTGACACCCGTCAAATTTCTAGGTCAAGATCCGTACACACTCACATGATTTTGTCATTTTTAGTCATGCATTAAACACTTTAACTGAACTAGTGGATGCTGCCCGTAATCGGGAGATTGAGCTTAAAAGGCGAATCAAGAGGGAGGAAAGAAAGCCAATTGATACAAATCCAAGCCCCTCGAAGAAACAAAAGAAGAATGAGTCGCCATTCAAGAATAATCCGAGGCAAAGCCCAAGCCCGTGCAGCTTTTGTCACCGACCCCACAAAGGGGAATGTTACTTCAAGAACAAGTCGTGTCCCAATTGCAACAAAATAGGGCACATGATTAGAGATTGCCCCACCAAGGTGAGTATATGCTACCACTGTTATCAACCTGGCCATGTGGAAGCGGCGTGCCCTGAACTGTTGAAGGAAGCCGAAGCTATGGCTAAGGCATAAAAGGAGGAAACTCCTAGAGCACGGGCAAGATCATTCCAATCGACCGCGGAAGATGCCAAAATCGAACCCAATGTGGTGGCATGTATTTTTCTTGTTAATTCAATGCCTGCACATGTATTATTTGATACGAGAGCGAACAAGTCCTTTATAGCCCATACCGTTTCTCAACATCCGTCATTCAATCTATCGAAGTTAGCTATACCGGTAGAAGTAGAGGTGGGTAACAACGAAAGCTTCCTTATGTGTGATGTATACCGGAAGTGCAAAATTATTGTTGAAGATGAGGAGTTCCCTATCGACTTGTTGCCAATAGCGATGAGGGAATTCCACGTGGTGGTGGGAATGGATTGGTTGTCCCGTTACCATGCAAATGTTCGGTGTCACCGTAAGGAGATAGGTTTCACCTCTCCGAGCGGTAAGCTATCGACCATACACGGGGAGAGTGATTCCAAACCCATTCTATGTTCATTCCTTGAGGCGAACAAGTTGGTGCGGCGTGGGTGCAAGGCATTTTTGACCCATGTGACGGACACCTCAATATCAACCTCTTCTATTAATAACGTACCAGTGGTAAATGAATTCAAGGATGTATTCCCGGATAAATTACTGGGGGTGCCTCTGATCCGGAAGTTGAGTTCCAAATTGAACTAATTTCGGGGGCCATGCTGGTCGCCAAAGCTCTTTACAGGTTAGCTCCTATGGAATTACGGGAACTGTTTCCCTATTACAAGACCTCCTTAACAAGGGGTTCATTCGACCAAGCATTTCTCCTTGGGAAGTGCCGGTGTTGTTCTTGAAAAAGAAAGATGGTAGCATGCGAATGTGCATAGACTATCGAGAATTAAACAAACTCACAGTGAAAAACCGGTACCCGCTCCCAATAATCGACGATCTATTTGACCAATTGTAAGGCGCAAGATGGTTCTCCAAAATAGACCTACGATCGGGGTACCACCAGTTAAGGGTAAAAAATGAAGATTGTCCAAGACTGCCTTTCGAACTCGATATGGACATTACGACTTTCTAGTGATGTCCTTCGGGTTGACAAACTCACCCGCGACCTTTATGGATCTCATGAACCGGGTGTGCAAGCCAATGCTCGACAAGTCAGTGATAGTTTTTATCGACGATATCCTAGTATATTCCAAAAGTGAAGCGGATCACGTTCAACTCCTGCGGGAAGTACTAAAAACTTTGAGAAACGATCAATTCTATGCCAATTTTTAAAGTGCGCTTTTTGGATTCGATAGGTGCAATTGTTAGGGCATGTGATAAGTGCCGACGGGATAATGGTGGATCCTTCAAAAATCAAATCCGTGGTCAAATGGGCACCACCGAAGAACTCGTCAGAGATAAGAAGCTTTCTAGTGCTTGCAGGGTATTACAGGAGATTTATTCAAGACTTCTCCAAAATCGCATCACCTTTAATTAAGCTGACCCGCAAGGAAGTTAAGTTTGCTTGGGGAATCGAGCAAGCTAACGTCTTTCAAACCTTGAAAACAAAATTGACACAGGCGTCGGTATTGACATTACCCAATGGCACCGAAGACCTTGTAGTATATTCCGATGCCTCACATCAAGGTCTTGGGTGCGTTTTTATGCAAAAAGGGAAGGTGATAGCGTATGCCTCAAGACAGTTGAAGATTCATGAGAGCAAATACCCGACCCATGATCTTGAGTTAGCCGTCGTGGTCGTTGCACTAAAAATTTTGAGACACTACCTATAAGGGGCAAGGTGTATCATTTACACCAACCACAAAAGCTTAAAGTACTTTTTCGATCAAAAAGACTTAAAGATGAGGCAAAGTTGTACTGAGATTTGAAGCAAAATTATTGGTGGCCGGGGATGAAACGAGACGTGTGAAATATGTGGAAAGGTGCTTGACTTGTTTACAAGTTAAGGCCGAGCATCAAAAGCCTTATGGCAAGTTGCAACCGTTTAAAATACCGAAATGGAAATGGGAAAACCATACAATGGACTTGCTCACTAAGTTGCCTAGAATCGATCAGGGATTTGATGCTATATGGGTGGTGGTAGATAGGCTAACAAAGAGTGCCCATTTCCTTCCTATCAAAGAAACGTATACGTCCGAGAAATGGCAGATGTGTATGTAAATGAAATAGTCTCGCAACATGGTGTGCCGGTGTCGATTGTTTCGGACCAAGACACGCGTTTCACCTCCCAGATTTGGAGAGATTTTCAAGGACAGATGGGTACAAAATTGCTGATTAGCACCGGTTACCATCCTCAAACGGACGGGCAAAGCGAAAGAACAATTCAAACTCTAACTAACATGCTTCGTGCTTGTGTCATCGATTTTCGGGTAGTTAGGATACCCACCTACCGCTTGTCGAATTTTCATATAATAAAAGTTACCATGCTATAATCGGTATGCCACCATACGAGATGTTGTATGCAAGAAAGTGTCGGACTCCGGTATGTTTGGATGAGGTGGGACCTCGCGAGGTTGCACCAAGAGATGTCCTTAGCGCAACAAATGAAAAGATCGAGGCGATACGTACTCATCTAAAGGCAGCCCAAGACCAACAAAAGTATTATGCGGATAAGAAACACAGAACCATCGAATTCAACCCGGTGACAAAGTCATGCTAAAAGTGTCGCCTTGGAAGGTGATAATTCGCTTCAAAAAGAAAGGAATTTAAGCTCTAGATTCATTGGACCATTCCAAGTTTTGTAACGGGTAGGACAAGTGGCATATCGCTTAGAATTGTCGGACGAGCTAAGTGCTATTCATAATACTTTTCACGTCACCCATTTACGCAAGTGCTTGACCGAAGAGGCGGTGTTCCAACCACTCGATGATCTAGAGATTGATACGAAACAGAATCTAGCCCCAAGACCGGTAGAGATTTTGGATAGAAAAGTTCGAAACCTTCAAACCAAGATGGTGGTTCAAGTGAAGGTGAGATGGGAATCTCGAAAGAGATCACCTATCACATAGGAACCCTGAAGAAGATATGAAGCGACTCTATCCTTCCTTATTCGGTACGTCTAGTTTCGCAGACGAAACCCTTTAAGGGGGGTGGATTTGTAACACCCAAGACTTATATTTCTTAAACTTAAAGTTTTGTGCACATCGGAACCTACGTTAAGTCAAATAAAACTCGGTATATTCATTTAAAACTATACATTATAATACACAATCGAAAAATCACAACTTAAGGGACTAGATTTGTCATATTGTGAAAGTTATGGAGGGGCCTTAGATGAAATAAGGTGGAAGTCGACATATCAGATGGATATGTCGACCAACACACCTCAAACACACACTAAGGCTCCAACTCAAAATCAAGCTTGAATCTTGCTTAATCGGAAAATAATCCACCTGCATTAGGGCTTAATCAGCTCATCTAACTCCAATAAACATCTAGGTATCATTCTTTTTATCTCAATTGATGTATTATAGCCTATTTGATGTTGGGTGAAATTCTAGGGTTCTTAATTATGACAAATTAATGGATTTGGAAGGAACCCTATATGGAGGGGTACCTTGAAATGTGTTAACTTCTGCATAATATGAATTATTGTAACACCCCAAAAATTCGTTTAGTCTAAATACGCCATTAGGCGCAATTGATAAAAACAACAAAGCGAGTTAAATGGTGGATGTTTTAACCACCGAATAACAACAAACCCGAGACTAAACTTGAGGGGCCATAGTTGTCAAAATGATAAAGTGGGTTTTTATAAATAAAAATCAAATAATAAAAACACACGCATTGTGTGTGTATATCGTGAAAAGGCGCAGGAGATTTATCTCCTTCAACCTCCAACCCTAAACACTCAAGAACATGCTTGAATCCAAGCCAAATCAAGGGGCTTTTTAGTGCATAATCAAGAAACGGGTCATCTAGGGCCTAAAGAACATCAAGGTACCTTTTAGTTGGTAGAAATTGATATTAAATTCGTTTATGATCTTGATGAAATTCTAGGGTTTTAATAAAAACGTGAATTTCTTAGTCTCTATGGTTTTCTAAGTGTTAGTAGACATCAAGGAGAATATAAAAACGTGGTGAATCATAATAGGTTGTGGGATTCATGAGAAATCATGATTATGTACTATGAGTAAGTAGTGGGTTTTTACCTAATCATGAACTACAGTAGTATGTGAAATAATCTTGCAATTTCTATGTGATTAGTATCATGCATGTATGCTGAAATGTTGAAATGATCATGTGCCAATGGTTAGCTAAGCCATGGTGAAATCTAGAAAGTCTTGAACACCTAGAATTAACATGATGAAAATGGTGCATATGAGGTGTTCGATGAAATGCTTGAATGAGGAAATAAATGTGTAATACATGTATGAACATGAATACTTGAAATGTGATGTTGGACTAGAGTTAAAACGAATACATGATGTCGTGGATTATAAAAGAAATCCATAATATGTATTCTAACAAAACAAGGTTTGACATGTCCCTAAGTTAGGTCAAGAACTAGGGATGCAAACGGGTCAAACGGATGCAAGCTCAATGCGCATGGAAGCAAGAATGGATATGAGGTAAGTTCTACTTACACTACTAGACTATGACATGGATTAAGTGTTATATATATATATATATATATATATTGGTCTTGAGTGTGTACTAAAGACAAACCCCAAGGGTGAAATTTATTAAGTGGATCGATTTATGTGGATTCACAATAAATCAAGGTTTATGAGATTAATTGAAACCATAAGTGGTGACCGAATGGTGAAATTCATCAAACGAGTCAATTAATAATGATAAGAAATGGTGTTTTTAATACAAATGGGTCACTAAAATTATTTGAATGAAGTTGTTAAGTATGTTGTTAAATGGGTCAAGTTTGTGACACTTGAACCATAGATAAAACCTTGGATAACTTAGTATATGAACTACGAGAATAAAAGGGTCAAATGGTGATATCCTCACCATGTGAGTCCAATACTTGATGTTTGTATTTCAAGCATTAAGATTCATGAGGTTAAACGGATCAAATGGCAAGGTATTACCATTTGAGTTCCGAGGAATTAATGTGTATATTTAGAAAGCACACAGGTAAATGCACTTGCGCATGCATGCTTGATGCTAAGAATCATGGAGGATACGCACAAGGTATGGGAATAGGTCAACACTAGCGGGTAAGTCTGTGGTATAAAATATATCCGTGGCTGAAGATATAGTTTGAGGAAACAACTCACATGAAGTGTGGGTGCCAAATAGGTAAGTTATTTTCATAACTATGTCTAATGCGCACTGATGCGCTTAGAATTGATCAAATTGGGAACAATCATATGAAATGGTGAAAATCTAAGTCCGTAAGGACTTAGAAGTTTTTAAACAAGTCATTGGGTCAAAAACAATTGATTTGAAACAAGAAGTGTCGCCATGAATGGCTAAATTAAAAGATTTGGCTATAAGGGGCATTTTGGGAAGTTTTTAAACTCCAGTGAGCGGGCCGCTCAACTCCCCTGCACCACAGGCCCTTCTGTAAAGAGTGAGCGGGCCGCTTAATCTCAGTGAGCGGCCGCTCACCATGAAAAATGGACAGCGTGACAGCCTGATTTTTAAAATTTTCATATAAAATCGTAGAAAAAATCGTTAGGAATGTGTTCTTTATATGCTTGGAAAGCTCTCTGAGCGTAGAACAATTCTTATTTGAAAGTCGAAGTAAGATTTTGGGTTTTAGAAGGGGTAAAAGCGATCCGAACAGCTGATGCGCATAAGTTGCAACAGTTTGTACTCCTAAGATAGGGCCGTTTGGCCTGGTTCGTTCCGTTTCGTCGTGTAACGACTCTCATACTATTTTAAATGTGTTATTGACAACACACTAACCATTCTTTGTGTGGTGGTTCTAGGTAAACATTTGATGGATGACCCGGAGTAAGGATCAAGTCGCGAGAAGAACCGAACACGCCCGAACACTCATCAAGCTTCCGCAATAGAATTCAAGAGTCTCTCGTGAAATTGTGAAATCTTATCATATGTTGTAATAGTTAAAGTGTAGAAATCAAAAAGTATTGATCACAATAATTTATGTTTTTCTTAAATATCTAAGTTTTAAGCGGGAGTGGTTTTAAGTAAGGTCAAAACCCGTAAGATTAGGCGTTGATTGCGTGATTACGGGTTAGGGTCTTACAATTATCTAATCCTAGATAATGGAATTTGGGGATTTTGGTGTAAACTAGGTTGATTCTTGCTAGGGTGAAACAACCTCTATAAGTCTTGTGTTATTGCTTGATCATGATAAGTTGTAAATTTGTAATGTTATTGAATAATGGGTGACACCAAGGAATGGATTATGAATTGGGAAGTTATGAACTAGTTGACCCACTTGGTTGAACCACTGGGTTAATAATTATGCCTATTATGTGTTTGATTAAATGCCTAAACAAAATCGTTTGTGTGAATATCCTTGAAAGTGATTCAATCATTAGTTGGATATGTTTAGCTTAGATGATCAAACACTAAATGTATTAATAAAACGCTTGGGTGCTTGTTTAGGCGGCTCAAGTGGGACCTCGGAGGTTAAAGGCGAATTCGACACTCGTCAAAAGGGGAAGCTATAAGGTACGCATTTGGTTGTATTCACTTTTAATATAACCTTTGTACATATCATATTGTGATGCCATTGCGGTGAAATGTGTTGAAAGATAAAGTAATGATAGTATACTAGATGAAACATAGATCACCAAAGTATAGGTAGTCCAAAGGAGCTATAAGGACAATGGTGTGTCTAGAAATGTGGTCATGGTCGTAACCCATACGAATGCGCATGAGTTTAAGCGACCATGGTGAAATAAAAAAACCATTAAGGACTCAAACAGGTCAAATGGGGAAAATGAGACTAAAAAAGTGTTTTAAGGTGAATAGGACCAAGGTATAAGCAATCCCTTGCGGATGTAGAGCCCCGAGGCACCTCATACGCTAATAAGCCGAGTTAAAAGCAATCCCGAGCGGGTTGTAGAGACCAAGGTAGTGAACTCTCAACCATAGCCATGTGTTGGGTTGAATAAAAGTGCAAAAAAACCCGATCAGAAGGGTCTCAACAAGAGCGAACGACCGTTCGCTAGGCCAGATGTCAATGTGAAACGACCGTTCGCTCAAGGCGAACGGCCTTTCACTGATGAACAGCCACGAAAGGGTTTGTTGTTCGATTTTAATGATTACTCTATGCTAACTAACCTCGTGTGTGTTGCTTGTATAACAGGTTGTAGGTATGATGGGCTCCGGATGGAGGATCAAGCAAGCGAATCAAACCAACACATTCGTTTTGGAAAACTTTTTTAAAAGGTCTAAACAAAAACTCAGTTGATGTCTGTCAAACTTAAACTCCATCTGTTTTTGGAAATGTATTTTATAAATCATTGGTACTTTAAATTTTTAAATTAGTGATCAATTTGAAGTATGTCATTTCCCTCCCATTTATATTATAAATTGGGTTTAGAGGTTAGGACCTTACACCATAACTAGACATGATC
>JAUTDX010000131.1:665000-667941 GCA_030844895.1 Ambrosia x helenae
AATCCACAATGCACTATTGTGAGGAAATAAAGAACCACAACTTCAAAACACATGCTCCTTCCTACGAGCGATAACCGCTCTGATATCACTGTTGGTAAATCAATAACGTAAAACAAATGAAGAAGAATCTGACATGAACTTCAGTTGAATTGCATAGAATGTGATGATACACTTGAATGCATAAACCCTATTTTTACTAATTGGAACGACACCTTCTAATAGACACAACCCTTGACGAATAGACGCAATCCTTCATTGAATTGGTGTGTTCCTTGGTTGATTGAAGTTGAAACCTTGCATCCCCATAAAAGCATCGTAGCCCTAATACTTTTGGAGCCTTCATGTGATCGCTGTGATGCTTTAGTTGCATCCTTTCAATTGATTTTCCCTGAACCACTTCTAAATAAAAAATGGAGAGAGAGAAAGAAGAGGAAGACCAAGGGACCACAAGAGGGCAAACAACTTCGTTCAACATAACCAGGATGAGCTTTTGGATCTCAGAAGAAGAAAGGCAGAAGAACAATCGAAGGTTAAACAACAGAGGTATAGAGATGGAAATGGCTGGCAACCTGTGTTGAGCAAGAAGGACAAACTCAAGGAGAAGAAGTTCCAGAAGAAAGTTGCCAGACTGGGCAATACTACGGCCTTTTTTGTTACCAACATTCCGGATGGGTGCAATACGGAATTGTTGTGGAAATCTTTCAACCACCTGGAGGGACTAGATGATGTCTTCATTCCATGGAAGAGGGATGGTGCAGGTAATCGATTTGGATTTATTCGTACAAAAATGTTGTGAATATTGAGGATCGACTTCAAGATTAAAAACATTTTCATATTGGGGGCTAAAGTTGAGGTGAGCTTAGCTACGTTCAATATGATGGGAGTAAGGCTGCCTTGCTGGTTGCTATGAAGAGTTTGTCCGTTTTTGATAGATTAGAGCCTGCACCTAGTGGGGAGAACAAGGTTCTGCTCCGCTTTACCGGTTATGCGGGATCAGGATATATGGGCTCATTCAGGGATGCGATTACTGGTGTTAAGCATGGCCTGAATGTTGTGCTACATCCGTTTGATGCTCAGGCTAGGAAGTCGTGGTAATTTCGATTGTTAATCGGTGAGGCAAAGGACTTGACCACTGTGGATTGCATGGTTGAAAGACTAGCTCCGGTCCGTAACTTTGGTTTTAATCTTAGATATATCGGAGGCTTAAAGTTTCTATTACATTTCGGCATATGTGAAGAAGCCGAAGTTTTTCTGAATGATCAATACGAATTTCTGGTCGACAGTCTTATCTAGATTGTACATATCGGATGGGTTCGTCTCCGATTTATGAAGGGTGGCGTGGATTAAAATCACTGGTGTTCCGATCTGTATTTGGGATCGGGCACGTTTTAATAAAATCACTAAACGATGTGGTACACTTATTGAAAGATCTAATGTTTCATTTGAGGATCATAACTTAGAATCCTCGAAGTTTGCGGTGTTGGTCAAATCTGTGGTGCCAGTTAGCCAAATCGCTAGAATATCTTGGAAAGGTTTGAATTTCCTAGTCTGTATTCAGGAAGTTGATGATCATTGGAAGTCGGCTTGTTTGGAGGAGTTATCCCCGACGAGTATTCCGGCGGTGGTGACGGGTTTAAAATCGTGGTGGTTAGAAACGAAGAGGTAGAGGAAGGGTCACTAGAAGTTGAGAGGGCTGATGTGACACCCGCAAACTCAGGTTAATAACGTGGTTTGAGTCAAAGTCTACCTTAGCGAGTCACGCGTACAGTATACTTAACTAGGTCGGTTTAAGTCGTGTTATAGTTCGGGAGTCATTAGTACAAACCAAGGACCGTTAGATGTCGGCCATTTAACCAAGTGTGCAAGGATTGACGATTCGTGGAATCGTCAAACCTTAGTAGAAACACGAGTCTCGAGTCCGGGAATTGGTGAACGAGTGTGAATGTGTTTTGTTTACATGTATTATGTGTTTATAATCCTTATGTGACTTGTCGGTATGTGAAAACATGTTAACATATGTTAAAACGGAGTTTAACGCGCCAAATACGCTGAACCAGACCCTATAGGTGATTAGCATCTGTAATCGCCTATAGGGAAGGCGAGTAGGGTTTCCTCTTTGGGCGAGTAGGCCCTAATCGCCCATGCTATAGGCGATTAGGAGCCCTATTCGCCTGATGCTGCTGCATAATCGCCTGTAACGTACCTGGCGACTAAAAACAACTATAAATACAATACTTGACCTCCCAAACTTCATTATAACAACCCTAGTCGTCCCACAACTCGTCCCAACACACACACAACCTCTGGAACACGATTTTGGATCAAAATACAAGATTTCAAGCCTATTACATCAATTATCAAAACCTAAGGTGTGGTTTTCATTCATGCAACCTTTAATAATGTTTTTATTGAATCCCTAATGGTCCAGACCTGTTTATAAACGTATGTGTCTTCTGAAATTCGTTAATAAACATTGTTAATTGGATTCTAGCTATTATGCATGTTGTATGTGTGTTTATAATTAAAAGATAGGGTTTTTGTGATTCAAGAAGGATTGTAGCATGATATTAAGGGTAGTTACAGATTGATGATGATAGCATGTTGATGAAATCTGAGTAATTGTTCATTAGGGTTACGGTTATGCATGTTAATGTGATGTTTCATGCTATGTGTATTGTTTTTGGGATACATGGTTGCATGCAGGGCTGATAGAACGAGGTTAAACGAAGAATTTTGATTGAAATATGTTGATATGGTTGTTTGATTGATATGTGGTGTTTCCACACGTTCCGGATCTGATTTGGAGGGTTAAACGCGCGAAAAACCAGAACAGAACTGCTGGGGGCGATTGGGGACCCTAATCGCCTATGCTATAGGCGATTGGGAGCCCAATCGCCTGATATGGGAGCCTAATCGCCTATAGTATAGGCGAATAGGGGTC
>JAUTDX010001202.1:0-79409 GCA_030844895.1 Ambrosia x helenae
ATTTAATTTTTAATTTCGTAACTTTTTTAAAACAAATAATCAGATAAAGTCATCGAGGATGATTACACTGGTGTAAAAATTTACACCAGTGTAAATCTACCATACACACCCCACTACACAAAAAACACTAGTGTAAAACCCAAAAAAAAACTATACATTCGTTATTACACCGGTGTAATCTACCATACACAAAACCTACTACAAAAAAACACTGGTGTAAAACACCCAAAAACATGTATACACAAACTTCTACAGAAAAAACACTATGTAAAACAAAACTACAAAGATCTACACATCAAACATATATAAAATTTATATTTTACACTGGTGTAACTGGTATGTTACACCAGTGTTTTTTTTACATCAAAAACATCTACACATTTCGTTTTTTTACAATGGTGTTTTAACATCATCATCTTCACAGCATCTCCCTGCCAAAAAACCCAAAATTTCAACAAAATAATGCTATCTTTTTGCACAAAAAAAAACAGAAAAAATAATTAAATAATAATAATATTAATAATAATAACATTTATTATACTAATAACAGAAAATAATAAAAATATTAATAATAATAACATAAATAATAATATTAATAATAACAGAAAATAATAATAATAAATAATAACAAAAATAAAAATAATAATAATAATAAATAATAAACATAAATAATAATAATAACAGAAATAATAATAATAATAATAACAGAAAAATAATAATAATTAATAAATAATAACATAAATAATAATAATTAAAAAAAAATAACATACCTTCACCACCCCTACCCCCACCAACAGATCCTCCGCCGTCCTACGCCGTCTCCGTCGCCGTCCAACGAAGATCCACCACCACCGCCGTCCTCCGCCGTCTCCGTCGCTCTCCAGATCTGTTTTCAGATCCCCAAGTAAAAGGTGATGTTAATAATACCTAATAATAATAATAATAATAATAATAATAATAATAATAATTAATAATAATAATAATAACAAAAAGGACATACCTGTCACCCACCACCCCCCCTCGCCACCATCATCATCCCCACCGCCCCCAATCACCTTCCAAAAAACAAACCCACGAACCACCGCCTCAAAACCCCCACCTAACGAACCCCTGACCCCCCTGAACCACCACCATCGTCTTCATCGAACCATCATCGTCGAACCGTCGTCATCCTCGTCGTCTCAGATGAGAGAGAGAGAGAGGAGAGAGAAGAGAAAAGAGAGAGGGGTAGAGAGAGAGGGAAACGTGTGAGAGAAGAGAGAGAGAGAGAGAGAGAGGAGTGTGTGTGAGATGAGTGTGTGTGTTTATTTTGAAAAAAAAAACAAAAAAAAACAGATTATAAATCTGTTGACAAGGGTAGGAGTGGGGTTGGGATGGGGTTAAATTACTATCATGCCCTTTAATATAAATATATTAAATATATATATATATATATATATATATATATTATATATATATATATATAGGGGAAAGTTAACTTGAGAACACCTATATTTCGTGCGAACCGCGAGAACGCCATCTAAAACCATTCAAATCAAAAATTTCTTTTTGCACTTATCTTTATTACTAAAATACAATCCCAAAAACACAATTTACGCGTAAAAAAATTAAACGTATACGAAAATAAATTGTTTTTAACACATGTGTAAATTTACTGTTTTACATGTGTAAACTATTCATTTACACATGTGTAAAAAGTTAATTTGAAAAGTGTTTTGCAAGAAAAGATGAATTATTGGAAAGAAAATTCGTTTATTAATGTTGTATTTTGATTATAATTAGGTTTGTATTGAAAAAAAATGATTTTTACTGGTTTTCTCATTTGTTCTCACGGTTCTCACAATATTTAGCGTTCTCAAAAATAACCCTCCCTATATATATATATATATATATATATATATATATAGGGTTGAGTTATTCTACAAAGGCTACAAAAAATGAGAAGGGTGAGAAGCCACTAAAAAATGACATGTGTCAAAGGATTAAAAAAGTGGGAGGGGTAATTTTGTCAAAAAAAATATGCACATGCAAGTTACATGCCATTTTCACCTTCATTTTTAAATGTCCGTAACTTTTTTATACGTCAACATTTTTAAAAAAAATATTAGACCATAAAATCGAGCGTCTTTTTATTTTTAATATGAGTACCATATTGTTATACTTTCGAAAAAAAAGTCAAAAACCCCCTTGCGTAAGACACAATGGAGTGTAAAACATAATGACACCAATTAAATATAGGGTATAAAACATAATCAACAATCTAATAAAACACAATGGACGACATACTAAAGACACAATGAATAGAAAACTAAAACACAATGAATACTTTTGAAAAAAAAAGTTGAAAACCCAGTTGCGTAAGACACAATGGACGACATACTAAAGACACAATGAACAGAAGACTAAAATACAATGAATAGTTTTGAAAAAAAAAAGTCAAAAACCCAGTTGTGTAAAACATAATGCATGACATAATAAGGACACAATGAATAGAAGACTAAAAACACAATGAATACTTTTGAAAAAAAAAGTTGAAAACCCAGTTGCGTAAGACACAATAGAGATAATGTAAAACACAATGAGTACCAATTAGATATGCAATGAATAATAGGGTATAAAACACATTGAACAGTCTAATAAAACATCGAGGTAACAGAGAGGAACACTTTCTTCTTTTGTTCTACAATATTTGTTAGTTGTTAATGTTGTTCTAGTTTTTTCTACTTTTAGAAAAAAATAGAAAACCAATTCGAATGCGTGTGCGCGTTAAATTTCATTAAATAAGTGAAAAAGGTGATTTGCTCAAACTTTGTAGAGACCTATGTTCCACGGGAGGTGAGTTGGCAATCAAGGATCCGCTTGGAGTCTAAAGCTTCGTGTGTCATCTTGGTCGAACTTATGTTGCAATATTCTCACACAATGTCCAACAACTGAATTTTACTTGCTTGCATGAACAGTTGTTTGGAGTTGTTTGGTGATGTAAAAAATGGTCACACATGTACTAAGTTTAATGTCGGAGAAGAAAGAATTACATGCTTGAAATCAATGGGAGGGTAAACAAAATCGTCTAATTTTCATCCGTTTGCTAGCGCCAATCCGACTGTTAAATTCTTTATTTATATAATTTTTTATTTTATTAAATAAATTAAAAAAAAAACACTTCAAAACATAAAAAAACAACCCAAATTAAACCCCTGATCCAAAAGCGCCTCGCTTTGGCCATAGCGATGCGCTTTGGATAAAAAATTTAGCTTTTTCCTACAACCTCGTACCCCCTCGTTTGATTTGACCCGAAGCTCCTCGCTTTGGCCATAGCTAGGCACTTCGGGAGTTGAAATAGAAGGATGGGGGTGTGAATAGCTGGAGCCTATAATTAATCCTTTTTATAAGACTCTTGTTTGTGGGGTTGACGTGCCATGCCGCCACACCTTGATATAGCGCTATATACACCAAAATGAGACCATTAAAGGGGTCACCAAGAGGAAAGACGTTACCTCCCTTGATGAGTGTTACAAATATATATACACACACATACATACCATACACACACACATATATATGGGGAGACAGTGAGTGTGTGTGTGTGTGTGAGAGAGAGATGGAGAAATGAGGGATTTTAACCAATCACGTGATGTCAAGTCACACATCTTTTTTAATAAAATCACAATGCACTTGTTAAAGGTTGGTTAGTTAAAGACCAATTATAATTAGTTTAACCACAATGCACTTCTTAAACCTTTTAGTACACCACAACATATAGCATAGAAACTAGCACATTGTAGTAGAATTTGTGTTCATTCTATGGTTATACGAACTCAATCATAAAAGTAAATAACTATACTTATAATCTTGATCTATCAAACTTTAATATCTATGTTGTTTGTATGGGACTAATTAAAAATAGAATAATAGGACATGGAGTAAAAGCCTAAATAAATAAATAATTTTCTCACATGTTGCATCTCCTTTTCATGATACGTGTACTCCATCCATTTCACAAATAAGCGAACTTTTCTATCCTGGTGTAATTATTGTGGACAAATTTGTGTTTTTGTTTCTATGTTAAAAGGTGACATCTAGTGAACTACATGTCAAAATAACTTAACAATGATTTTTTTATATTATTTAAAAGTCACCTATTTAAAATATATTTGTAGTACATATGAAAAGATTCAATGAGATATTTTTAAATTACTAGCTTGGTAGTGTGAAGTTTATTGAATTACAAATTGAGTTTATAAATGAGACAGTGATATGTTTAAAAAATATGATAATAATAAACTTAGTAGTGTTAATCTTACTAAATTACAAATTGAGTTTAAAAAATATAGTGTGGACTTATTCGTATGCTTTAAAAAAATTGATTGTATTATTGCTATATCTCTTGGACAATTTCAGAATTTCCAATTCAAAGAAAATATCTTCTCACAAATCTCTTGAAGAGTGCCACAAAGAACCGAGCCGTCTTCATCTTTTCAAATGAAAAAAGAAAACTATGTAAAATCTTGTTTTAGACCGTCTACATCCATCATCATTTGTCGTCGTTGGTTAAGTGGTATACTCCACAACTAAAATATCGAGAGTTCAAATCCTGCAATTTAAAGGGTGTAATGTATTTATCCTCAATTAAGAAAATCCCACCATCACTTGATTCACAAGGTGTGAGTCGGTAATCAGAAGAGTTTTTGTTGAGGTACAACATAGTTATTCTTAAAGGCATATACAACTAGCTATCTCAAACCGACTAACTCAACTAACCATGGCTAAAGGGATCGAACTGCAAAGACAATGTACAACAATAAGGCCTGTTTTATACCAAATAATTGACAGGGACATGATACATCATATAATAGGTTTAGGAAATGGATATCGTCAATTGTGATGAAGTATCAAATTTTGGGTTGGTCAGCTTATGCCACTAACTTATCACTTTTAAGGAAGTGATCACCTTAATATATCAGGAGTATGAAATAAGAAAGAAGTCCTTCAGGTTTCTCTTTATATACAAATAAATTATTCTAGAATGTGTGTTCGAAGGAAAATTCTTTAAGTATATGTGTGACATTTGTAAGTTCACCGGATGGCGGATGTTGAACAATTGATCCACATTAGGCATGTGCGTTAAGCGTACCATGCATTTATGTAACAAATCTCTTGAAACACTCGAAATTTACAATTACTTGATGAATTTGCTTAAAACTTTAATCGCGAAAACATGTCCATTATTTTCTTTTATGCGTTAATATAAGTCCCATTTAAAATTTTAAACATCATATATGATTATATTGTTAAATACTTAAATACTTGACAAAATTGCATTGACACATATACAAAGACATCCTAGAAGCTTTGGTCCCAAACACTTGATGATCAAATCCACCATATCCACTTGCATTTTACCTGAAAGTATATGCACAGAATATTAGCATAAAGGTAAGTGAACTTACACCTTAATTACCTTAATAGGAAAACCGAACACCCAAAATAAAACCTCAAAAAATTTCACACCGGCATATTATACGCAATGCGTTCAAACTTGCAAATTAACTCATATGCATATACATACAACAAATAACATAAATTACACATAATTTACACAAGATTTATGAGTTCAAGCCACCTATCCATGCTCGGACCCTTTTTTTACCACACGATTCTCATTCTTGCATTTATACATCTCATGACCCATCCCCCGACCACTTTCCAACTTATTAAAATGAATGACAACTCACTGATATTCAAATTAACATAAATCTTCAAATTAACATAAATCTACACTTGATAAACATGTATTTATTATCATCACAACTTAGACATTGCAAGTTACTCAACAAAGCATACTCAATATTGAGCTAGCATGTCACATTAAAGCCTTATTACTTCTAGAGAAAGTATACGGTATAAAGCCCCTTAAAATAAGAAGCGTAAAAAGCCACCAGAGATTGACACCTATCAATCTAACCTAACCACAGTTAAACACAATTAATCCTATCTTCCCTGTTCAAATCGTAACCCATTCTCATTTTTTAAAACATACCGATCGAGATCTGACCACCACCACCGCCACCACCACCACATCGAACACCCCCGTCCCCAACACCATCCCATCTCCGACCAACACCATCAACCATAACCTCATCTTGTTCATCACCAACACCTTCTTCTTTAACTACAACCAATTCTTCTTCCTTAACAACCTCTACAACAACTCGTTCTTCTGCAGTTGCTTCAAAATGGAAGGATAAAGATCGTGTGAGGGATGACTGAGGGATTATTGTGGAGTAGAGGTAGCTGGCTAGAGCTGGTTTGAGCTTCGGCTTTGATTTGGTTCCAGACCCACTCGTCTTCGTTTTCTTTGGTTTTGGATCTGAATACGGTGTTAGATCTGGATCGTATGACTTTTAGAAAATCAAAGGATGGTTTGCTTGTTTACTGTTACTGGGTTTTTTAATAGAGAGGAAGGGTTGGTGATGGAGAGAGTAAAGAAAGTGCAAGAAAAGAAAGTGCGTTTGTTTGTGCAAGTAAAGACAAAGGTGCGTTTGAATATATCAAAGGGAAGGTTTTCAATATATCAAAGGTGCGTTTGAAGTGTTATCAATATTTTAAAGGTGCGTTTGTTTTTTTTTTTACAACGTGTGTTTTAAAAAATATAATGAGTGAGTCTGAAAACTTTAATGAGTGCGTCTGAAATTTTGATGAGTGCATCTGAAAATTTTAATGAGTGCGTCTGAAATTCTTATGAGTGCGTCTAAGGGTATGTTTGGCAAAATTAGCTGGAGGCTGTTAGCTGGTAGCTGCAAGCTGATAGCTGTAAGTTGGAAGCTTTTAAATATATTTTGATGTTTGGCAGAGTAGCTGAAGCTTTTAATAAAATGTATAAAATGACCAAAATGGGCATAATTAAAAACTTGTAGAGAAGGTTTTTATTTTATTTTTAAAATAGAATGGGTATTTGTGTCATTTTACTAATTAAAAGCTTGTAGCTAGTAGAGCTTTTACTTAAAAGCTAGTACTAGTAGCTTTTCACTATAGAGCTTTTTCTCTAACCTAAAAATTTCCAGCTCCTTCAACCAAACGAGACTTTTTATTCAGTAGGAGCTTTTTCTTAAAAGCTTGAAGCTCCTAAAAGCTCTTAAAAGCTCCTTGCCAAACATACCCTAAATATAGTCCAATATTTAAAATTTTTAATTAGTGCGTCTGTAAAATTGATGAATGCGTCTGAGTTTAAAAGTGCTATGTTTTTCACCAACTTCATCTTCTTCCTCTGCAACTTGTTTTAACCTATTTTTTATTTTTAATCATCCTTATTGAAACAAAATCGAGAGTATTCCGACAACTATTACGATTCATAAATGTTTATATGATTATTTTTAATACTCTGTTTTTTGTTTTTTTTAGATTCAAATACTGATCGTTAGGTTTTCGTTCATTGTAATTGATTTTTTGTTTGTTTTTGAATTGTGTAATCATTCTGAACATGAATCGATCCGAAAACGATGAAAAATCAGGGTTCAAATTAGTTTGTTATTACGATCTGGGATCGATTTTAAAATTAGACGGTTTTTTCCTGTTTTACCCTTGGTTAGTTTAACCCAAGTATGATTAGGGTTTTTAATCTGCATCTTTAATCTAATGGTTGAGATTGCTTCTTACGCTTCTTACGTTAAGAAGCTTTATACGTTAACCTCACCCTGACTTCTAAATCTACCATATATATGCAACCTTGTGGTTTTACATGAACTACATAATCATTATAACTTGGGTGAAACTCATAGTATCAAACGGTCTCTATTTTAGGTGATGTTCACAATTATAGTAATAAAATTAATTGATATGTGCAAATTATATGGTAAAAGACTTTCTTAAAGTTGGACAAAGAACATGAAGAAAGTTCTCTTTCTTGTGATAAGAGTGCAACTTATCTTATAAAGAATTTAGCGTTCACAATAGCCAGAGACCTCATTTCATGCTTAATAAGCTGGTGAAAACTTAAAAATTGAACGAGGCTAAATATTAGTTCCTTTTAACTAATCCACATATCAGATTTCGTTTGAGAATGCTTAAAATGTAGAGATTGACCAACGCCCAATCACGTCTAATTCAAGCTACTTACATCAACATTATTGAGTCAATATCAACTTTGCTTCACATCTCGCAAATATTTCACTTAATGTATTAAATTTTTAAACTTGATGGTCCAAAACATAAAGGAGAAACATGTAATTTACCCTATATTAATCATCAAATTTGTTCCTCCTCATATATCACTATTCACTTTGCTGGTATGGATTTGTCGCCATTACCCCCCCCCCCCCCGATTTAATTCCTCTACACCATATACATACACAACAAATATACACAAATTTATACATATACATATGGTTTACCTAAAATTTTGTATACCCCACATACATACACAATTAAATATGTATATGATTAGGTATAACGTATGATTTACCTAACTTACGTATATGATTACGAGTATATCGCAACACATGGGTCCTCATTCACATCACCTAACTAATAAAATAAAAAGAATATAATTCCTTTACCACATATACATACACAACAAATATATACAATTTAATCACATATAATGATTTACCTAAATTTTGTATACCCCATACACATACACAATTCAATATGTATATGATTATGTATACATACAATCTGCCTAAATTACGTATATGATTACGAGTCTGCCGCAACACACGGGTAGTCATTCACATCACTTAACTAAATGGAATAAAAAGATTTCCCAAACACCCCCAAAACAAAAGGAGTGGGTGAGAATTCTTGATTCTTGGTGACACACAAATATGCCAAAATGGGGTCACACCCACATAACACACATCACAATATTTTTTAAAAAAAGATGACAAAATTTATAATGTTATATAATGGGTAGTCCATGTATTCACCATCATCATCATCTCATGCCACCAAACACATCTAGAATCAAGCAAGTGGCCATCCTCCAAACCTTCTCCTACTTCTAGGGTTTCTTTCTCTATATATACACACCACACACAACCACACATATATATCATATCATATCATTTCCTTTCATAATAATATTCCAATATCATTTCCTTCCATATTTCATCATACCCATCACAAATTTTGTCCCTTTTATTTCCCCAATTTCCCTAAAAATATAAAAAATCCCATTTTTTATAAATAAAAAAAAAAGATTGTGTGTAGAATTATGAGGTTGATGCATAGCGAAGAGGAAAGGGAGATGGAATCAAGCAGTGATTGTGGGTCTATTGTGGAATTGGGGTTTCAAGAAAGATCAAAGAAGGTTGTTGTTGTTGTAGGGTATGCTCTTACATCTAAAAAGATTAAGAGCTTTTTGCAGCCTAAATTTGAAGGTTTGGCTAGGTATTTTGTTTGTTAATCATGTTTTTTATTTTTATTTTTATTTTATTTTATTTTCTTTTCTTTTAAGAACCCATGTTTTATTTTTGTTGGTTTTGAATAAAAATTGTACCTTTTTGTTTTCTTGATTTGATTATGTCTGTTTTGTGAAAGATGGGATTGACAAGCAATATTGTTACTTTACACATGAAATATGTTGTTTTTAGTGATGTTTTAGTGACTTGTACTGTAAGGTAGAAGTAGTTGTACCTTTAGATGTAAGGAACAGTATATTTGTTTTTATAAAGATCATTACCATTAGTTGGTGGATTTCTTTTTTTTTTTTTTTTACTGTTTTGTGAATGATTCTAGTGTGTGAATATTCATTGTAAGTTATAAGTTGGAATGTTGGATGCCTATGTTAGTTTTGATGGCCGGAGGGTCAACGGACCCTGTTTTAGAACTTTTTGATTTTCGGGTAATAATAGAGTTTGCCTAGTGTATAGTTGACAATACAAGATGGATATACATATGAACAGAATATATTGAGTCATTGAGACATTGACAGATGGGGAGGTCAACGTTTACATGCCAGACCTCCTGTTACAACTTTTTATAGTATACTTTGCATATTGTATCGTCGTAAATACAAGTTGGATGTACATATGAATAGAAAATATTGAGAGACGCAGTCAATGTTCCGAACCCCATCTAGCAAGAGGGTCAACTGCCCCTTTGGACCCTCTCTTATGACTTTTCAACTGTTGGTCATAAATATCGTTGACAATAAAAGTTGGTTACCGCCTTACCCTTATTAATAGAAAATTTTGGAAGCCGGGGTCAACCGTCAATGTACGCTCTGTATACCGCCTCTAGTTCTGCCCATGACTAGTGGGAAATAACTATTTGAGTATGTTTTGTGCAATAATTGACTTATTATTTTACGGATTTGGATAAGAAGGTATGAATCTCGCAATTAACGAATTATTGCAATCTTGGTTGTGATGGCTGTAGGAATAAGGGGATATTTTTTGTTCCTATCGATCAAACAAGGCCTCTTTCGGATCAAGGTCCTTTTGACATTGTGTTGCATAAGGTCAGTGCGGCCTATTCTTCAATATTGGTCTGAATACATATATCAACTACAATGGTGAAGTTTTCATTCTATTTCCATTTTCTTTTTTCTTTTCTTATCCTTAATATTTGATTTGACTGATATTTTTATTTTAATATTTTTTTGTGCAGTTGTCTGGGAAGGAATGGCAACAAATTCTTGAGGTTGGTCTTGTTAATCTTCTTCTTTGTGATATCAGAAATAGTGTTTCAATTTCTCAATCATCAATATACACAATGGTCAATGACAATAATGCATACTTATATATAATATTGAACTTGTATAACAAGGAATCATTCTACAGGGAGTTAGTTGACTCACTATTTAAGCCAAAATACCTTGACCCAAAACAAGTACATGTTTAAACAATTTAATTTAAGCTCTTAATTTTTAAACTAGTAAGTTATTTTTTTATTAAATATTATAAGATTTTACTTATTATTACTATCATCATTTTTTTTATACCAAAATAAACATTGTGTTTAAAGGGGGGCTAGTTTTTTAAAATGAAACATTTATTTATATTCAAGTAAATTTTGACTGTGAATGATTGTTAATTGTTAGTTTGATTTTCCTTATTATATTTGTAAATTTCATTATCTTTTTTTGTAAAATATTTTTGAAATGCACAAAACCATGTCTTTTTATAATTTCTTCCTTGATTCCATTACATTTGTTATATAAATATGAGTTTATGTGTGACCATAATTATTCATAGCTATCATTTTGGGTTACATTAAACATTTATTTTTGTACTGTTGATGATTTCCAGTAATACCTTAGTTTTGGTTATTATATCATTACTATATATATATATATTAAAAACTAAATGTTCATTTCTGGATGATTTTTGTAGGACTATCGGCTGACACATCCGGAAGTTACGGTTCTTGATCCTCCAGATGCTATACAACATGTCCACAATAGACAATCTATGCTTCAGGATGTAGCTGATCTGGACTTTTCTGATGCATATGGTAAATGTTTTACTAAATTTCATTTATGTAACTTTTAAATTATCTTGTTCTCAATTGTTAGTACCTTATGCAGGTACAGTAGGTGTCCCAAAGCAACTTGTAATCGAAAAAGATCCATCATCCATCTCTAATGCTGTTAAGAAGGCAGGATTAACGCTTCCTTTAGGTATGTTCCCACACTTTTGTAAATTTACGTTTGTGTTATCATAATTTCTCTCATTGTAATCATAAATTTATACATGTTTTGCAGTTGCAAAACCGTTGGTTGCAAAGTCACATGAGCTGTCACTGGCTTTCGATGAGTATTCCCTTGAGAAGCTTGAGCCTCCCCTTGTTCTTCAAGAGTTTGTTAATCATGGTATTTAACTGCAATTAACATATTTGATAATTTTTTTACTTATGTAACATGGTCAGTTTCGTGTATACCTGTGAAAACTTGCATAATATCATATTTTACAAACTAAACGTATTAATATAAAAAATACCATCTAAAATACCTGAAATTCAATACTAAAACGTTTTATCAAACACTTTATAATATGAAATTGTAACTTTTTTTTTTTTTTTTTTGAGTTTTTGTTGGATAAATACGATACTATACCAAGTTCTGAGGGGTATGTATGAAATTATACCGATGTTGGACATGTTGAAAATTGAAATGCTTATTAATGATGTTTTAGGAGGTGTTTTGTTCAAAGTGTACATTGTTGGGGATGCAATTAAGGTGGTTAGGCGTTTCTCGTTACCTGATGTCAGCAAGCGTGAGCTGTCAAGAAGTGTCGGCGTATTTCGGTTTCCTCGGGTCTCATCTGCTGCCCAGTCAGCAGACGATGCAGATTTAGACCCATGTATTGGTGGTATATCTCTTTCTTTTGTAAATGTTAAAAAGGCACTAACGACCTGTGATGAAATAAATGGTAACCTGATTTGTTTTTCCAGAGCTTCCTCCACGAGCTTTACTTGAACGCCTTGCTAGGGAACTTCGTCGCCGTCTGGTATTCCACAATTCCCATTTTAATTTTAAATAAATAAACGAAACTTCGAAATTGAAGTTTATATTTTATGCATTGTTTGGGGCAGGGGCTTCATCTGTTCAACTTGGATATGATTCGTGAGCATGGAACCAAGAACCGATTTTATGTAATCGATATAAATTATTTTCCTGGTAATACATGCTTTTCATATGTTGATCCACACGGGTACTTTTGATTTATTGATCTTATTAACAGTTTGGATGTTACATTTACAGGGTATGGTAAAATGCCAGAATACGAGCATATATTTACCGATTTTCTTCTGAATTTGGCCAAAAGCAAGTACAAAAAGCGGTCTGCCAGCATACCGTAAAGAATTTACCTCCAGAGTAATAAAGTTGGGTCGCTAACAAGATGCTGGAAGCGGTTAGAACCTGAAGTTGTGGCCAAGCATGCAGCAGAAACAAGTAGTGAAATTCAACTGCTTTTCTTGATGTTATTGCTGAAGAAAGATGTGGAACTGATGCATTCCACTGTCTTTTAAATGTAGCAAATGTGAACCAACAGTTTGCATGTGTTGTAGATATTTGATTTGGAATTTGGTCATGGTGGTTTTTTATACACTTTTCTTACTGTGCTTAACCATTTTGCCCGTGTTTTTTTTTTCCGTCTTTTATATGGCGTCGATTTGTTAAAACTAGCCTTGATGCTCGAATGACTAGTGACCAAACGGGTCTCAGGCTCACGTCATGTCGGAGTAACAAGGCAAAAATGTTTATACAACTGAGATCTAAAACAGAAGTTGAAGTTAAGGGTATAATGTGAAGTCCTCACAATCTCACATTATATACTTTCTAGAGTTGTATTCCTCTTTTGTTGGTCAAGTCAGAACCCTCTGTTTACATCCTTTCCTTATTTAATCTTTTGACGGTAACAATATATGTCGTGGTCGTTCACATGCCAGGGTCAGCGCAGGCTCGGCTTCGTTTGGCTCTGTTAGATTGTTAGAACTTTGGTTTCAGCTTGGTTTGGCTCAGTTAGATTGTTAGAAGCTAGAAAGAAACAAGTCTTGATGTGAAGTGGACCGGATAATGATCTAGGGTTGAGTTTAAATGATAGAATGTCTTTATTTGGACTATAAAAATGTAAAAAATTGGGTTGAGTTTAAGTAAGCCAAGCAAGAAAGCTAACCTTGGCTTGAGGCTTGAGCTCGGCTAGGTTGCAAACCATGCCAGTTTCGAGACATGATCTACTTGGACAGTCCTACTCTACAAAATGTCATTCAACCGCCTAGCCGCCTACTTTTGCACCCCAAAAATTCCGAAACTTCACTTTATCACGACTCTGTTATGTAGAAGGTCATATAGCCATGTACACCATGATCACCATCATGACCAAAAGTGATATGATCAGAATTAACAGAGAGAGTAGGCCAAATCAATCGCTGATTATTATTGATCTTGCTTAGCCTATTTATACAAACTAACACATAACTGCCATTAACAGCTTTTCCCGCCTAATGACATAACCAGCTAACAAACTAACACACTTGCTACACTTTTGACCCTATACTTCTGACTTATTACAAACTATTCCCTGAACTATCCTTGACAATTGACAATTATGCCCCTTATACTTTTACAACATATCAATACTCCCCTCCTTAGCAATTTTTGACCTCAAAAATCAAAATCAGGAAATCTAATCTTCAGGTCTTATGCATTCTCCCATGTGGCTTCTGTTACAGGCAAACTGTTCGATTGAACCAAAACCTCCACTGAAGCTCTATTTCCCCTCTTAACCATTTTCCTTTCTAATACTTGTAGAGGCTTAAACATGAATCTTGGACCCTTAGGCAAAGGAGTAGTCTGAGTTACATTCCCATGAGTTACATTCCAATTTAACGGGACCCAACTTTTCAATTATCAAGAAAGGACCAAAGAACTTGGGACCTAGCTTGTTAAAATGAGAAGCCCTCACGGTAGTCTGTCCATAAGGATGCAGTTTCACATACACACTGTCCCCAATGTTAAATTCCCTTTCACTTCTTCCTTTGTCAGCCACTTGTTTCATCCTATTCTGTGCCCTCAATAAGGAATGCCTCAACAGTTGGATTGTTTCTTCTCTATCAGTCATCATCTCATCAACTGCTGCAACCCTGATATCTCTTGGAATGTAGGGGACATATAAAGGAGGAGGATAGCCATACAATGCTTGAAAAGGTGTAATTCCCAAAGAAGGTTTATCCATTACCATGCATCTTAAGTATGTTTCAAGGCATCTATTAACCACTTTAGTCTGTCCATCAGTTTGAGGATGATGGGCAGTTGAGAGAGCCAATTGAATTCCCTGCAAAGCAGTAAATTCCCTCCAAAATTGGCTGACAAAAACCAGATCTCTGTCAGATACAATAGTTTCTGGCCAATCATGAAGCTTAAACACTTGATCAAGAAACAATTGTGCCACCTGAGCTGCAGAGAAAGGGTGAGATAAAGCTAGGAAGTGACTGTACTTGGTAAGCATGTCCACTACTACTAAGATCACTTCTTTGCCCTGAGATTTAGGTAGACCACCAATAAAATCCATGGACAGATCAGCAAACACATGTTGTGGGACTGATAAGGGTTGCAATAGACCAGGAGATGCCACAGTCTCATATTTTGCCTTTTGACAAATAGTACATCTCCTGATACAGTTTCTGACCTTTTTGTACATCCCTTTCCATGAAAAATAAGATCTAATTCTTTGTATAGTTGCATGAGTACCTGAATGGCCACTTATAGCACCTTGATGACAAAGGGCAATTATGTCATTCTACAAAACTGGATCTTTTCCCACTGCAATCTTGCATTTCTTGTATAAAGTTTCTTGCTTCCATTCATACTTTGGATTACTGTGCCCCTCTTTTAACTCTTTCAAAATCTTTTGCAGCAGCTCATCAGTAACCCATGAGGCTTGTACCCTTTTCCACAAAGCATCATCAAAAGTATGTAATGTCAAATTCATGAGTGCAGGGTTGTACACCCTGGACAAGGCATTGGCAACACTGTTTTCTTTCCCTTGTTTATACACAATTTCAAAATCATAGCCCATCAACTTAGAAAGCCAGGCCTGTTGTATAGGTGTAGTAATTTTCTGGTCTAACAAATGTCTTAAACTCTTCTGATCACAAAGTGTCCCATAGAAAGGTAGTGATGCCAATATTTCACAGCAAAAATAATGGCCAATTGTAGCATCCCATATCGGTTAAGAAGGAGAACAAACACTTCATTATAAGGGGTGGGGGAACCTTCTCTACCAGACGTGTTTTGGCCAGTCCTTCGGGGGTGAGACCAATGCAAAACCGTGAGCTGCGGCGAAGCGGACAATATCGTGGTACGGGTTAGCTTGGGCTGTTACAGTTGGTATCAGAGCCGGCCCGGATCGGTGTGCCAATCGTGCCTGCGAGGACGCTGGGCTCCCTAAGGGGGGTGGATTGTAGCATCCCACACCGGTTGAGAAGGAGAACAAACACTTCCTTATAAGGGGTGGGGGAACCTTCTCTACCAGACGCGTTTTGGCCAGTCCTTCGGGGTGAGACCAATGCAAAACCGTGAGCTGCGGCGAAGCGGACAATATCGTGGTACGGGTTAGCTTGGGCTGTTACACCAATAATTCTCTTTCATAGACAGAAAGAGATTGTTGTCTTGCAGAGAGTGCCTTGCTTATAAAAGCAATGGGATGGCCTCCCTGCATCAACACAGCCCCTAAGCCTTTCTCAGAAGCATCAGTTTCAATGACAAAAGGCTTTGAAAAATCTGGAAGGGCCAATACTGGAGGGTTCATCATGAGAGATTTGAGAGTATTAAATGCTAAGGTTGCTTCTTCAGACCAATGAAAAGAATCTTTTTTAAGCAAATTAGTAAGGGGTCTAGCAATCATACCATAAGATTGAACAAATCTCCTGTAATAACCAGTCAAACCCAAGAAACCTCTTAGCTACTTCACATTTTCAGAAATAGGCCATTGGCTAATAGCTTCTAACTTCTTAGGATCATTATGAATGTATTTAAAAATATATGTGATTGAAGATACATAAATTTAGGTTCGTAAATATTAGGGTAGAATTTGATAACCAGTAGAAAAAAATATTTTAAAAAACTAGGAATTTTACAAGGTAAGATTTGACAACTTTTGAAATGAGTTTTTAAGGAAAGGATGGTGTATTTAGCCCGTCCCTAAATAAATAATAATATAAAAAATGAAAAACCCATTACAAGATTTGGTCCTCCTCACAGATTTATGCTTCGTTCATAATGCAGAATACAATCTCTTACCACTCCAAAAAGTTTGCATCTGAGGTCCATCTTTGGGGAACCAGATTCATAACTCCACTATTAACATTGTTATGTGACACCCTCAATTAGAAATGAATATTTGTCCTGTTCTAATTTCCATACGCACTCAAATATAACAAAAACAAATATTAATAAACCAAATAAAAAGTCAACCCAAACGCAAGAAAATTTCATCATCATGTATCTAATAATACAAACACTTTTAACGGTCTTCGTAATTTGCAGTGACGGACCTACGTACATTGCAAAGGGGGCGGACGCTCCCCTTAAAAAAAATTAGTGTAATTTATTTTGTAGTCAAAATTTCCAATCGCACCCTTTTAAAGTTCGATAAACCCTTTGATCGTCCCCCAAGAAAATAATTCATCGGTCCGTCACTGAATTGGTTCAGATTAGTTTGGTTATTAGCCTCAACCAAAACCAAAGTAATCGGTTAATTAATCTTATTAACCAATCGGTGAATTGGTTTGGTTTGTTAGATTAGATTAGATTATCGGTTTTCAGTTTGGTTCATTTAGTTTTGGTTAATAACCACAACCAAACTTTGGCTAAAGTTTTGCTTAAAATAGATGAAATGGAAGTATGAAAGCTAAAAATATATGAATATCTTAATAGTTCGGTTTCGCTTTGCTTAACATCGGTTAACTAATGGTACGAAAAACCAATAACCGATATTAAGTTAACTCATTTTTGGTTAGTTTAGTTTTCGATTGATTTCAGTTTGGTTTTTTTCTGTTTTTTATTCGGTTTGGTTAACGATTAAGTTATTGTTCACCTATAGATGTTAATTACATAATACATCAAGTTTTTAATTAAAAAAATAACAATACTATATTCAAATTAAAGAGAATAAAATGTTCGTTTTTATGATGTAATATTTTTAAAAAATATTAACGTATAAAAAAATTATGGTCATCTAAAATAGTGGGAGTAGTTGGCTTAAAAAGAGAAAAATATGTAACTATTATTTGAATAACCAAAGGTTGAGAGAATTAAAGTATAATTAAAATGAAAGAACTAAAGCGTAATTCTAAATATATTTATGGCTGGTCTAAATTGAATAGTAAATGCACATTGGTTTTTGTGCATTTTTTTTCACCTTTTTACTAATATATATTAGTGGAAATGCCCGCGTGTTGCGGCGGGTGCGTCACTTTTGTCTCGTCATAGCTGTTGAGGTTTGTGGTATGTGTATGGCTTTTGTGGGTTGTTCGTATGGTGATCCCGCATATACAGTTTCGGGTGATACTGATTAAAGAACTACGTTAAAACATGACTGCACACGATAATAATAAAAAACGTTTATGTGATTCAACAATTTGTCTATATATCCACGTTGTTGGTAGGATTATATTACACATTTTCTTTAATTAATAGGGGCATCCAACTTGAATTATAACAGCTTTACCAATATGTTGCTAAAATGTCTATGGTTCAACCCCCGGTTATTAATGTAAGAAAAAAAATAAGATTATGGAAATAGAATTTGCACTAACAAATATTAAGAAACTAACATTTAATCTTACCGATGGGTTGTTTAAACGTGTGTTACTGTTTGCAAGTTCCTTATGGTTTGAAGTTGTAGTAAAGAAACCATTGTTTTGAAAACTGGACCGAACTAACTGATCGGATCGGGATTAAGAGGTCGGCCGGTTTTAATACCCACTGGTTTGATTTGTTGTAGTAATGAAACCATTGTTTTGAAATCCGGTCGTCCCAATTTGCTATATTGGACCGCTAGTGCATTGGACCGTGTTGACCTGGCGACCCAGCCAGTTGGACCGGGATTAAGAGGTTGGACAATTTTTATTATTATTATTATTATTATTATTATTATTATTATTATTATTATTATTATTATTATTATTTTTTATAAAAATAAACTTTATCATTAACACATAACCGTAAAAAATTACATCAAGATAGCGGGCAGGCGGGCAACAAGCTGCGCCGCCACCCCTTTCTGGACGGCAAACCCTAACCTACTAAACACAAACCCATGCCCCCCCCCCCCCCCCCCCGGAGTCGAGACACTGCTATGGATAACCCGTTGGACTCTGGTCAGGAAACGGATGGCTTCCGGTGCCAAGGAGCCAAATGTATCAAATGCCAGGGGTACAAAGACGTGTTGGTTCTCCTCACAAGCTTTAGCGTGCTGGGTTTTTGGTTTGTTTTTTTGGGCCGGTTCGTTGGTGGGCAATGATAGAAGACCTGATGGATCCTAGGTTCGATTCTTGAGCCAGACGGGTTTTACCGGTAATTTCATCGTGGTGCCTACGGGCGAGTGGGTTACCGGGTTTTCCCCGGAATTGGTGTTTGACAACTCAGGTACTCTCGGAGTACTTGAATTTATCGAAAGGGTGCCCCGAGAGTGCTCGGTTTGATTTGTTGGCCGTTTAAAAAAAATAGTTAGATAACTCCGAAATGGGGTTTGTTGTGCCTGTAACAATTACAAAATCATCCGTCATTAAAATTAGAATGGGTGAATCAGAAGCATCAAATGGTTTAAATGTATTCGTAGTGTATACTTGATAATCAAATGATAACGAATACTAACAAACTTTACAACACAAAAGTAAAAAAAGCCAAGCAAAATAGAAGAGTAACCTTTAGCAGCGACACTTGTGCAAAGAAATAGTATGTAAATATTAAAATAACACTTGTCTAGGCACGAAATAGTATGAACATTAAATAAAAACTTACATCAAATTCATTGGAAATCAATTCCCACAAGAAAATATCCTTGTTGTAAGAAGAGTACATAAGGATGACCGCAAGCCAAGATACTTCAGCTTGAAACTCAAAATTCTTAGCATTGAAACTACACGGGTGAATTCAGGTTTTTTGCATTTATATAAAAATGTATATTGTTGATGGGTCACCCAACTCTTTTTGACCCTTATAGAAAAATTACCCATTCCGAACCCAACCCATCTTAACTTATTATCCAGCCTGCCCGTTTTGACCTCAATGATGCTAATAGTTTTACTAAATTTTCTAGTTACTTTGCTAGAAAAAATAATGTTAAAAAAGGTGTCTTTTTTGCAGTTAGAAATTTGCAGGAAAAACATTACATACATTTGTAACCACATCAAGCCTAGGACAAGAGAATTGGCCATTGGTTTAGATCACCTGCAAAAAGCCGAATCAAAGTTCACTAAACCTTGGTATAAAACACTAAAAAGATAGCTTTGTCAAGTATTCAACATTGCCAATTGTGATCCCTGCCATAATGTACGACACATATCTTGATCAAATCTTATCCAAAAGAACATGTGTAATTAATATATTGAAATTTTTCATTGGAGTTCTACAGAAATATTATTACCTAATACAGCCATTATAGGAGTCATCCCACTGGAGTTCTATAGAGCTATCAACTTGTTCAGGAGTCATCCCACTGTAGCAGAACATGCCATCTGCTTTAAGATTATATATCAATATATCATAATTATAATTTATAGCCACCAACACTAATAGTGAATGAAGGGTAGATTAGTAAATTATTTGGTTAGTTAAAACTTTTCAATGTTTTGCCTAAGAGAACTTCTCATTCCGATATAGTGTCATCCATACCCTGAAAAGTGAAAAAAAAAGGATACTTTAAAAAATTAAAATACATATCTTACCTTAAACAAACATCAATGTTTAAGTCTTTTGGTTTATGAATTAATGACCAAAGAATTGAAAAAGAGAGCGAAGGAATATGACCCATTGTTTTCTTTCTTTTTTTTTTGTCTTTTGTCCCTTTTTTTGCTTGGCATTAAAATTTCCATGAAAAAACTGAACAAGAAGATAAAAGTAATTACCAATTAGAAGGAATGTGTTATTATATTTGGTTTAATAAACCTGGGAAAAAAGATACTGTACATGATGACAAGATGATGTCACCTTTGTTCATAGTTATATGTTACATATGGTTCTCTTTATGACTTTAAAAATAGGAATGCAAGTCAGCATCTATCGTAAAAGTTGAGTTGCATCAATGGCGATGATTTTTTGCGTAATTTCTAAGTGACCGCTACTCTAACAGTTATCACACTTGCTGTAGGACCTGTTAACCTTACTATTAGTCATGGTATTATCATTAGTTTAAGCAAGAAAATATTCAAAAAATTAATGTTCTAAGCCGATAAGTAAGCATGACAACAACTTCAGGGTCTGTCTAGCTACAGGGACAATGTGCTATGAGGGTGCCTAAAATACACATAATTCAATACCAGTCATTATATATGAATGGATGTTGTAATCCAACAGGTCAGGTAACGAATCACATACCAATCATTAAATATGAGCAGGGTGTAATGGGGCACAAAGGGTTCATCTCAAACTTTGGGCATTACATTAGGTACTGGTTACTGATAGAAAACATGTTAACTTGGGTTGTGTGGAAGCTTTATTTTCTTTTGAGTATTATATTTTTATTGGTGTGGCAAATATGATAAAAAAGATTACATTATTTCTATAATACTACAACTTTTTGAATAAAATTATTAGGAGGTTTTATGCACAACATATACACATCGGCGCATGTCTAGTTTGGGTATATGGTCACAGTAAAATTTTTTAACTTAGGTGCTAGGTTAGAGCAGCTTGAGGTGGTTGACCTGAAACCCATTTTGTCCAAAGCTTTAAAATTTCTTTATGAACAAATAGAGTATCAAATGTGATTAACTATTATATCGTTACCTTTAGGGGATGTTAGACCCATTTGAACTCATTCTTTTTAAGAGGGCAATTTTTTTAATCTATAAGCTTGACACATGGAGATAAAACATAACAAAAATTGATTCTTTTATAAGAGAAAAGATTAAATATTTCCAAATCTACATACCATAGCAAATTTGATGAAGGCTCCACAACTCTTGATTGCTAAAGTATTTATAGGCAGCCAGCAGGTATTGAATACGTAATTGGTGAACCTTGTGAGTTTTGGCACCACTATTTTTTGAACAATAAATATGTTGAAAAGTAGATATATTCAAAAAACTGATATGTTAATTTACAACAAACAAAAAAAAATCTAACATCATTGAAGAGTAGATCATCACAAATAAGACAAATATCACATAACCCAAGATGAAAAGAACACTTACCATCCGTGATGAAGCATCGATAGCGAGAAGACGACATGTAGCAGTGGTAATAACAATTGGCGGGGATAAGTAAGAACTGCCAGAAACAGGGCAGAAAACAATCAAAATGTAGGTTAAGATATAAATTCACTATAATATGTGAGGAATAACAAAAAGATTGCATAAATCTATACTATATTATAAAGCATGAGGGAAGGATACCCGCCCAGATTTGGCTTATTCTGTAGGTGTGTTGTCCAGATTCATGCAATCACCTTCTAAAGTTCATGCAGGTGCAGCAAGAAAAGTGCTTAGATACATTGCTTCTACTTATAAATATGGGATCTGGTACAGAAGAATGGAACAGTTAAAGCTCATGGGTTTCTCTGATAGTGATTGGGCTGCTTGTGTAGATGATACAAAGAGTGTGGGAGCATATGTGTTCAATATTGGCAGTGGAGCAGTGTCCTGGAGTTCCAAGAAACAAAACACTGTTGCCTTATCCAGCACTGAAGCTGAATACATTTCAGCTACAAGTGCAACTTGTCAATGCATCTGGATAAGAAGGATACTTGAAGATCTGGGCATAATGCAAGACAGTGCAACTGTGATTTGGTGTGATAGTCAATCTGCAATCAATTTGTCCAAGAATCCTGTTCTCCATGGTAAGGCCAAACACATTGATCTGAAATATCATTTTATTAGAGACATGGTTAAACAAGAGAAGATGGTGCTGAGGTTTTGTAACACAAATGATCAAGTAGCTGATTGCTTGACCAAGGCATTGGCCCAAGAGAAGCTTGTCTACTTCAGATTTCAATTGGGTGTGCAAGAGTATGAATCAAGGGGGGGGGTATTGAAGTATGATTCAATACTCCATGCACATCATGCACGTGGGAAGCTGCACGTCATACTCATGGGAAGCAGTTTGGATCATCCGAGTACTCAGGAAGATTTAGTCCTTGTTTACGTTTGTTTTCTGTTATGAATAAGTCCTCTGGTTGTTAGCATTTCCTATTTTTCAGTATTTTGAATTATGTTTACGTTTGGGGTGATGGCTATATAAGCCAAGGTAATGTTCTTGTTTATGTATTCACAAAAGCTAATAAAACAATTCCTGAGTTTGATCCCATTATTATTCTGTTATTATTCAATAGTCCAACACTAGTTTCGGTTAACGCTTAATTTTGTTCACTCCTAATTTAATGCAACCAGTGTCGTATGTTAAACATATAATAATGACCTAAACATATATTTGCACACGTCAACAACTCAACAAGCTTTGGCCTATTGGTTGGCTTTGATAATTCAAGAAAGTTGGAGAATAAAGTTCAAAAGATATGACTTTTGTGTTTTTATACAATTATGAACATTATTTATTATATAAATTAACCCTTAATTTCATATATCTCACTCTAAACCTTCAAAATTACATGTCGTCAACATGCTAGTTAACAATCCTAGATTGTGAAGCATCATGCAAGATGACACATCTTGCTTAGTTTAATCAAGTTAATCATTTAAGAGCATACAGTTGATCATGGTAAGAATTTAAGGGAAGACGGGGCGCATACGGTTACATGATTCAGCTACACCGGCCTGAGTCAGGTCGGCTACAATTCTCAGCATCAAATATCGGCTTTCCCTCGTTGATTCTCAAAACCATTTCAGATGGTAATATTACTGTGTTTTAATCTCATAATCTGATGATTTTTTTTAATCTCATATTTTTGTGAATTGTGTTTTACACTAGGTTAGTTTTGGGGTGAATTGTGAATTGTATTTTATGCTATCTTAGTTTTTAAAGAATTGTGTTTTATCTCATTAGGTTTTTCATTTTTGTTTATAACACAATGAAATAACTTGGTAAAAAGCTTTTGATTATACCAAAAGATAAAACACAATATATGTTAGGTTTTGCACATATCACAACCTCACAAAAAGCGTCTACATTTAATTGACAACCACAAGGTTTTGCCGAGCCGAAACATGCATCCATATCATATGTGTCGCTTGCACAAAGCCTCCATGGTCTTAAACATGCATCACATGCATAACACCGCCAATTAGAAAATCTCTACAAACTTGGTTTTCCCAACCCCAAAACAGATCCCTCTTTGTTCACCTACAAACGAGGCAAAAAGCTTATCTATATTTTGTTTATGTGATGATGTTATCGTAACTAGAAATGACACCACAACTGTTAATTGTGCCAAACAATTGCCCAGTCAAGCCTTTGCTTTCAATGATGTTGACACTCTTGATTATTTTATCAGGCTTGAATTGGTTCCCTTAAGGCAAGAATATTTTGTTATTAGAGAAGAAATACATTTCGAATATTATTTATCAACTGCCTTATCCTCTCCAATGAGCTCATCTTAACAATTATCTCTTGGGGATAGTCCGTTATTAGCCGATCTGGTCAAATATCGTCAATAGTGGGGGTTCTGTGTAGATATTACCTTTGCAATTAGCAAAGTATATCCAATATATTCATGTTCCCACCAAAAACCACTGGTCCACTGCCAAACACATTCTTCGATATCTCATTGGCACACTTTATCATGGCTTGCTCCTTCGACATAACTCTAGCTCTCATCTACAAGCCTTTAATAATGACCACTCACAGAGCTCACTACGGGCCTTCTCGAATATTGAATAGGCTGGATATCTAGATGACCATCGATCCACGGGGGGATCCGCTATATACATGGGCTCCAATCTCATCTCGTGGACCGCACGAAAACATAAAACAGTTTATTGGTCATCCACATGTATGATTACAAAGCTCTAGCTGACACCGTGGCTGAACTGACATAGCTAGAAGCCCTACTGAAAGAACATGGAACAGATATAACTTATGCTCCTGCCCTCTGGCCTGATAATCTTGGCGCTACATATCTAACCAAGAATCATATCTTCCATACCGGAACAAAGCATGTTGAAGTTGATTTTCATTTCGTACGAGAAAATGTCGCACAAGGAAAACTAAAGGTCATGTTCAAAGCGACAGAAGATCAGATTGCGGACATCTTTACAAAGCCTCTACCTACTCATAGATTTGCATTTTTACGATCCAAGCTACAGGTCATTTCCGGCCTTAGCTTGCGAGAGAATATTAGACAAGAGAGTAATTATGGATGGTTAGAGGTTGTTTTGTTAAAATGTATAACATTCTTTTGTAATTCATATTTGCTAAACTCATGTATCTGCTGGGCTTGTGTATTGTTTCGTATTGGGCTGACGTATATATTAAAGGTTGTTGGGCTGGTGTGTTTTTAGCCCATATGTGTTATAAAAAGGGGTTCATATTTGGTTATGTGGTCTGGTTCTATGAACCGGGTCATTTCTGTTAGTTGTGTTTGTTTGTGTGTTTTCTCACACAGATTGATGACATGGCTTTATATTGATCGTTGGATTACTTTGCTCGTGGCCGTTGGATCTTTGAGGGTTTGGCTATAAAAGCTGAGGAGCAGCACGAGTTATCAGTTTAGCTCATTTGTTTTTCTTTATCTTGTTGTTTCAATTTCTCTCTAGGGTTTCTGTATTAGGGTTTCTGGTGTAAGTTTCTTTGTTTTGTATCGTTTCTGGTTATTATCTGTCAACTACTGAACTTATCATTCAGTAGTTGATGAGAACTTTTGTATTGATTTCTGATCTTAACGTTTGTTATGCTTGCGTGTCGTTTTTTTGCTCCCTAATGTTATCATGTATGTTTTACACACAATTCCAAAGAGTTGCCTTTTGGGCAGCTATATGTCGCCTTCTCTAGAGCAACCTCACCTACAAATCTTAAAATATTTGTAGCACCTAATGAAGATCTAGGGTGTCACAAAAAAAAATATTGTGTACTCCGAGTTGTTAGCAGAGGTGGAAAGTCATGAGGTTATTCTTGCAATCCTTGACCATTCAAGACATACAATAACACACATGTACCTCTAAGCTGATATGCACTTATTAACAAGATTTTTGGATTTCATTACATAACAATTAACAATTCTTGAACAGGTAACTCAAGATGCAGGAGGGCAGGCTTGCTTCTATTCTTCCTCAGGGTGCCCCAGTTCTAATTAAAGTTCGATTCATTAGGAAATGGCAGCCACGGAGCAAAAAAAGCGATACTTTGACAAACATGTAAACTACATCTATTAACAATGATACTTCGTTTTCCAAATTTTTTGAATTCTAAAATGCATGCATTAAACATGGGGATGGGATTCAGGCGAGCGTACACTGGTTGGACAAAGAAATATATGAAAAGAAAGTATTTTTGACATTAGATACTACCGAGAATGTCACCTCATCCAGCAAGCATTCGATTGGGAACCAATACAGTTTTAAACCCAATTCCATCCCCTAAAGACTTTCACGAAATCTGTTTCTATTTTTGTGCGTTTGCTGATCTAGCTATGCACGCTGATCCAAAGTATCAACTGTACACAAGTAAGCATCGGTTACAATTAATGTTAGCAAATACATATATATAACATGTGTTTGTCATGCTATAGACTTCATGGCAAAGATTGAAAGCTCACACCCTGGAAAAAACTATTGATGGCCGAGATTTCCTGCGGCTCTATCTCAGAGACGTCAGGTATATTAACACACAAACATTCTTAGGTACGTCGTCGTTACTTATCAAAGGTAATGCATGACCCGACCAAATACTTGCTTTACACCATATATATACGTACCAAAAAAAATAAAGAATTAGGACAATATGTTCTTACTTATGCTACAAAATGTCTTACACGGTGGTGACAGATAACTGCTACATTGTGGGAAGAGGCACTACCATTTTGTAACACAGAGGCTATGTTGACTACAGAATAATCGATAATCACAGCAATCACATCACTCCGAGTGGGCCTTTTCACAGTAAGACAATTACATTGGTTTTTTTTTTTCAAAAGCCTCTAACTGTTTCAGTAGCATCTTCGGATTTTTCACCTCCTACCATTTTCGCTCCATTTCTAAACACCTAGACACATATAACACACATAGGTTCACTTAAGACAAATCTCTAGATTTATGTTACTATATAACCTGAGAAAAAAAAGTACTAAAACACCTCTTCTACGTTAGTAATTCACAAAGACAACAAAAAAACCATTTCTACCAGCCAGAGGTAAACAAAAAAAAAGAACAACCAATGATCTTTACCCAGGCTAGGAACAGCTTGCATTTTTTATTAGCGACTCTGGCTGTTTTATGAAGGAAGAATGCAAACCTAGGGATTTATTTTACCATTGTCGATAGAAAAATGGAGAGCTCCTTTATCTAACAAAGGGGTTTTCCTATATTAAGTTGGTTATTGTGTTTAGTGTTAATTCAACAATTGTAATATGTTCAAAGGATATAAACAGAGTTCTATTTTGCTGGTTGGGTCATGTTTTTTAGGTGTTATTCAGGGCAGATGGAGCATCATAGATTAAAATCATGATGATATTACTTATTTACCAATCAGAGGCCTCGGATGTGCTTCATATTCGCAACAGAGCATTCACCAACAAAACCACGCCACGTGGCGCAAGTTAAGGTTGATTATTTATTAGAAAAGTTATACTTTGTGTCAGTTGAGTTATTTATAATATATAGGTTCTACTTCCTAATCTTTGTCTGAGGTAACATGACTATGAATCTCTATTTTGATGGAATTTTATTTATTTTAACTTAATAGATGCTGAAATCACATAAAGAAGCAGAAGTTGACTTCATAGATAGATTGCCAACGCCATTTGGATTGGTCCGTTCCGGGAGAGCACCTGATCACCCTGAAACAAAAGTTGCAAGATTTATATTTTACATTACTTATTGAATGTGATGTGGCATATGCATACACACCAAAATGACAAATACACTTCCAAGTGGCCCAAGTCAGCATTTTTTTTCCTTAAAAAAAACAGCTAAAAAGTGACCTGCTACTGCTTTAACAGTTAAATCGTTGCTACTGTTAAAAATTAAATGTACCATGGTTACTGAAATTAGTAATACAACATAAGTTGTTTACTTGTTTTATAGTTTAGGCTAATTTGAAGTTGGTTGCTTCAGGATAAAGTGTAAAGGTCATATCTATTCACGCAGTTAACCCATGAATCATTGACATTGCAAGCGATATAAGGTCAAAATGAGTGAATTTAACCACATTCTGTCATTATTTTTTATCTTATCCTAAAAAAATCATCTTAATTGATCTTCTTGACCAGAAAACTTGCAACAGATTGTTATCAACCAATTTTCTCGGGTTTGCACATAATGAAAGGTGTTCATTCTTTGGGAATTTGTCTCTTGGATCCTCAATTTCTTTGGCTGAGCTTCGCCAAATCTATCATGTGGTAAGGAGTAAATAGACTTTTGAGTTTATTTTGTTTTGCCTTCAACAATATATGTATAATTACATATTTATGTCATTGAATCAGGTTGTGCTTGCTTATGGTGCTGAAACTGACAGAATTTTTGGTATGCCAGGAGAGGTATGTTATTTTCCTGGTCATTTGCAGATATAACATTTACACGCTTTTTATGTATTTTTGACTGGTCAAGCGTGTAGAATAAAAAAAAATAGCTTAGAAGGAACAGGGTTAAATGGGTCGAACTTTATCAAGTGTGTTCAGGAAACTTGAATATCAAGTGTGTTAATCTTGTTCGTTTCTGGTCACTTGATAGCTGCCGCCTCCGCTGCCACACACCGGCCCACACCCACAAAAGATTTAGAGACATAGAGAGAGATAACAGAGGAGAGAGAGACCCGATGGAGAGAGAGAGAGCAGGAGGAGAAAGAGAGGAATTAAGAAGATAAAGAAAACAGGGGAGATGAGACAACGGCGACGAGCTCGGTGGTGGTGTTATTAGGATAAGGTGACGGATTGGGTTTCTGATGAAGATGCTTGTTGCTACAGCTAAGGGTCGGACCCGATTAGTGAGTACCGATAACCTTCCCTATTTCCATCTATATTACTGATTATTGTAAACTAAAACAATGATTGGGGACATGGTGTATGTTATGTACTCGTATTTTATTAGTGAAGCTAGGTGTGCAATTTTGTTGCCAATTAGAAACATAATAGAACCCGTGAGCGATAAAGTTAAGCTGAAAAATACATGTTATCAAGCAGTGGAGATGAGAAAAACTAAATAAATAAAAATTATGCTATTTATCGCTATATACATATAGCGACATATGACCTATACGCTACGTAGCGCGCTATAGATGCTATTGACAACTATGACTACATGTAATGTATATGATCTCATAATTGTTGCTGTTCATTTGAATTTTTAAGTTTTTGGTATTTTGTTAGCATGGAGGTCGTACCAACGCATATACATCCCTTGAGCACACCAACAATTTTCGACTCCGCTTTAGTCCCTTGATGGCTGCGTGAAACTAGACGTACGAAACGCACGATGAAAACATAAAACCCGCGGCAACGCGCGGGCATTCCCACTAGTTCACTATAATATGTGAGGAATAACAAAAAGATTGCATAAATCTATACTATATTATAAAGCATGAGGGAAGGATACCCGCCAAATTTAAGAAAGTACAACATTTTATGCTTATAGTGCAAGGCTTAATAAAGTCATTTGGAGGGTAAAATTGTATTTCTACATCAATATTACACTTATGAGAAAATTAACTAAAACATAAATATGTAGGAAAAACTTTTAAATGCAACTTAAGAAGATAAACTTTCTGCGTGCTTCTACAATTTGAAACCGGCACCCTCTCGTTTCTCCATAACCGATGGATTTGATGAGCATTAAAGAGAATTTAAAGAAACAATTGCTTAAAAGTTCTTTACACTCATAGAGTCTTGGTTGTGCTTATCCTTCTTGATCGGTGCTACCGTCGCAAACGTTAGCCTCGTCCGCACCACCACACTTTACCAAACCTAAACTGTATCGCCTTTTTAGCAGTATTTGCACTAATGTGACACTCCACATTCCACAAACACCCTACTGCAGTAATTCCACGTCCTCCTTTTGTAATCAAGCCGGAGACGACAAACACAACAACTGAATGCAATTGTTGGCCTTATTTCAGTCACCCCGTTTCCACAATCTGGAAATTGTGATTTAACGCATGTGCTCGAGCCACTCGATAATATACAAACTCAAACCTTATCGTCATTTTTTAAACCATTCACGGTATTTTTCTAAGCTATGTGTATGTTTAGTTATGTATATAATTTACGTTTACCACGCTGGAAATCAACCTTATACTCGAATGACGATAACCGTATTGAGGAAGATTAGGTGTGAGCTAAAAGATATTAATTACACAACAAACCTATCTCTATAAACTTGCTTTCTTGCACGTGTGTGGGATTTTATAGTTTTTATATGATGTTTCTTTTTACTATAAAATCCTTAAAGTGCTATTTTACTCATTTGTAACAAAACTCATGATTCTACAAAACAATTTTATTCGTCAAATGCATATGAATGCTTTAGTCAGTTGATTTTACTACACAGTTTGGAGCGATGGGTTTATTGATATGATTATGCTATTTATTAGTCTTGTTCTCTAGGATATTGATAAAAAATGAAGTACGCTAATAATATACAAAATCATAATGAGATTTAAAATTTTAAGCAACAGGTAGTTATTGGATGAGTGAAGCCACAATCACCATCTGAGAGACTGAGATCATACAGTACATAGTCGTTGCCACACCACACACTTTGTTCTTCCTCCTTTACATTGACGAACCCTATTCGAATGTCTTCGTTGTCGTGTTCCTTGGGGATTGACTCCGCACTACAACCACAAATCGTCTTTGCATCGGCATCTTCATCGCCGTCACCCCACCGTCATCAATCCTGAATCAGCCATCTTTGCCTATGTTTAATATTGGTGTGTTAGTGTTGTGTGTATGTGTGCGTATCTGTTACGTGTAGCATGTCTCTAAATTTATGTTGAGATGTGTTTGTGTCTCATGTGTGTAGATATTTTTAAACCAAATGCAGTAATGTATATATGGGTCACTATGAATGGTTTTTTTGGTGATATTGGTTAAATATTTGTTTTGAATGTGAGTTTTGATATATTTACCTAAAGAGTTACATGAATGATTTTCGTTGCTTTGTGTTTGTTTTAAATAATGAAGTTGGTGATTAATGAATACTACCTTGTGAATTTTGCAATCATATATAACCCATCAATAAATTATAGTAGGTTTCTAAATCATGGTCAACACTCTTTATGTTCAACCCAACCCAACCCAACCCATATCTACTCATCTCATCACGCTAGAGTTTGGACTCGAAAATGACACTTCTACTCAATTCATCACTAAATTTCTCTTGTAAGTGAGCCATTAGTTTGACTATTAAGATTAAATGGTATGTAAATTGTCGTACCCGCAGCATCGCGCGGGCATCCCACTAGTCAATAATAAAGAACGAACTTGCTATTCCATCATGCTACCTCAATTACCGATTCAGTCATTCAAAAAAAAGGAGAATTGAGTGCTATTGTACGAAAAGGAATGAACTTCGGGGCTCTTGTCCTTCCACATAATGAAGTGATGAAGTTTAATGAATCGATCACCGGTTCATTAATCAATTTATAAAACAATCAAAGTGTTAAAATTCTAATCAAAAGTATTACCAACAACAGCTTTATCAAAAATCAATACATTAGAAGTGGTTTTGAATCTAAAGTTCCAGTAGATGATGCAACAGATGTTCCTAAAATAATCAAACAAACAATATAACATTTAACAAAAGAAAGAAAAACAAAAATATAATCATAGAAAACAAAAGAACCAGTATATACTTCAGTGAACAATACCTGTACTCCTTTTACTTGCATTTGAGGAACGGCATGGGCACACTCCACCTGAAATTGCAATTACGTGTATCCATAATCTCGTAGACGGTCAGAAAACTAAAACTAAAAGACCACTTGCAGCAAGAAAATTGAATCTAAAATACAATCAGGAACAAAACTTCTAATCAATTAGATACACTTTCATATTTCAAATCAAAGATTCACCCGATCGAAACCAAGGAAATAGAAAAGAAGACACCATTAACAGAAGGCGGGTGGTATTACAGTTAAACTGTTCTTTTCCTCTACGAATCGGCTCATTACCTATTGATGATACAAATGGCTTAAGAACAGAAACCCTAGTACGGTAAGAGGAAGAAAACGAAGCGCTTAGGTTTCTTGAGTGATTCATGAATGTCGTAACTGATAACTGATGAGGATGGTGTAAAGATTGCAATCAAAGTCTGGTTGGTTGGGAAATGATGGGTAGTATTGTAAAATTGTTTGGATATTGTAAAGGATGAGGTGGGTGAAATGTCAACATTACCCTTTAAAGTGTCTTAATTGCCCCAATATCCCTATAATACCCTTATGAAATAAGCTTTATTCTCTTATACTTGTTGCTTTAAAAATTGTACCCATGTTAAAATTCCAATATGGTACATCGCTCCTCCTTTATAATGTATTATAGATTATAGATTATAGATTATAGATATATGGTTCCATAATAGTTAACAAAGAGGCTTGGTGGTGGAGTAGTGTGTTTGTGTACTTTGAGGTCTCAAGTTCGAAACTGGTTAGAAGCATTTTCATTTTTTTTCAACACTTATTTATGTATAAATACATATGATTCCATAATAATTAACAAAATGGCTTGATGCTGTAGTGGTTTGTGGGGCATTTGTGTGCTTTGAGGTCTCAGGTTTGAAACCGTTTTGAAGCATGGTATTTTTTTTAGTGCTTTGTGGTGGTGCATTTCTATTGTTTAAGGTCTTAGGTTCGAAACATGGGAAGGGCAAGGGGCGAGTCCTTTTTTTTTATTCGCAACATGTTATTAAGTAATAAATACAAATATATTCATGTTTGTGTGAGATGTCGTTTTTAAATTATAGTATGATAATTGGTAGTTACTTGGTTGATAATAGTTTTTTCGTGTTTTGGATACGAAAAAATTGTAAGGTGCGCAACGCGCGCCTTTAAACACACTAGTTAATGTTTAAAGACAAGGTTCTCTTCTTTGAAGGTGCATGTTATGTATTAAATTCTAAAAACTCTTAATATTTTTTAGGTATTTTAAAATGATAATCTAAAGTGCATTATATTATAATATAGGATAGAGGTTTAGGTTTGTGTACAAATGTCATATTTAATGAGAATTTTAAGAAAGATTAAAAATTGCTATGTAGTCATCATGTTTAGGATTTAGAAATATTGTTAGGGGTTGTTTTAGCTAAAAATCAAACACGACAATTTTAAACACAACAATGTATTATAGCCATAAAAATTTAAAACATTGTTAAAACACAATGCTTATCACTTAAAACACATTGCTTAAGTTTCGTGGTATGGTCTTTTAAGTTTTAAGCTTAGAATGCATTGCTTCGTGTTTTCAATTATTATGTTTAATATTTTTCTACGCAAAATAATCCAAAATAGCATGATTAACTACAAAAATTATGCGTAGATGTCAATTTTTAATCGTTCTCACACTTTTCACAAATATAACCTTTCTACACTAACCTCACCTATAGCATAGATATCTTATTTTGTTCCTTATATTGTTGCAACTTTTAATTATGTGGTTAGTATTTTCCATGTACAAATTTCCATTACATATCATTTCCATTTTACAACTTACTGCTCTTTATGTGGCATAAAAGTTGACTGCCCCAGAATACACTTAATCGAATTAGCCAAACCACTTGTGTAACTCAAAGCGAATCATTTGTAACCAAGACCACTCGGTTCTCACCTCGGTTACGAAAATCTCAAAAACTAAATGCCAGTTATAGACTCAATCTTAGCCTATTTGAACCCATGACTACCGCAAACAAACAAGTTACGTAGACGCTAGACAGGTCAATGATGTTTGGATATCGTTTCGTGGTCAACTAAGTTACATTTTTACCTATAATAACTACTGTTACAACAACAATGAATGTTACAAAACTAGGAGCTTCGATTTATAAAAAGCCCCATAATAATAATATAATAAATTAATATAAATCGTCTATTTCTTAAAGATGCAGATGAAAATTGTCAACAAGATGTTGTATTACATCAGCACCATCAGAATTCATCCAAGGAGTGTTTACCTATAACCATAAATTTAAAAAAAAAAAAACAACAAAAAAATAATAAGTTTTGAAACATTCAATCTTAATAAATGATTATATCAGTTTTGACTTTCAAAATTTGTCTGTGTGTAACCTTATTCTTTGCACAAAATAAGTGTAATATAATATAGGATTATTACATATACTTGCCTGTATTGTGTTATGGGCAAAGTATCTTTGTTTGCTTCCTTTAAAGCTAACATCAATTCTTTCCCAACTTATTTTAGTCAATCCTCTGATCATTGCTTCTGCAAGTCAAAATAGTTTATATAAAGTCCAAATTACCGAATGACGGCGAATGTAAATACACATGTCATCATTTGTTAAAACAATACCTTCCATGGAAGCACGGGCCGCCTTGAAGTTGTTAACCGGCGATTTGATGGAGAGTTCTTGTTTTATGGTGTTTGTTGTGTGCTGTTCTCCTTTCAAAATGTGGGGATATTTATCGCTTCTTACAAGGTGTTTACGCTGAAAACCAAATAAATATAAAAAATATTTTATAATAATTTGCTACGTCAATTGGTACAATATGATATGACCCGAAAGATATTTTATAAAAATAATGGAAATATGAATGAAATTGCCATATTTGATGCCTGAAATGATACCTGAGGCAGTTCATTTCTTCGGCGGATTGATGATGTACTCCATCCCACAATATCTATAACGTTTTAGTTAAGAAATACAAAAGTTTATAAAAAAATTATAAAAATTTGAATTTTTATGACATGAATGTGGAAGCAGGAATGCAGGATACGGTCAAAATGGGCATTTGCGTAGACAACATGGCGCCTGAAAGACTGCAGTGCAGAACTGCAAATAAGAATGAAACAAAGATATTAAAGCAAGTTTTATTTAGTGCACACAATAACAGAAATTAATTAATGCGAAGTTGCGAACATAATCTATGAAGGCTTACAAAAACTTTAAGTCTTCGCCATCTTTGACCATCTGAAGCAATAAAGGGGGTTGACCGTGAGCTTTATCAGTAAAAAATAAGTGTCTACCTGTTCTTCCTAGAACCCATGATATCTGGTTAGCTACTTTCTCAACGGTATTAGATCCACCAAACATTGGAACCTGGGATGTAAATTAAAATAGAAAGTTATATAAACCGGTATTATTAACAAAGCTTCAATATTTATATTAAAATATAAATTATAATTTTAAAACTCACCTGTTTATGTCCACCCGTACCAAGATGTGGAGTGGCGATGGTAATAAAGTTTATAGGCACTAAACCAGCAATCCTTGCACTAGAACCACACTCTAAGCAGTGGTCATCTGTAGAATCTCGTGTGTAAAGCTTAGCAATAGCATATCGTGCTATTAAGCCACCAAGTGAGTGACCGATGAAAGATATCTTTTGAAGATTAGGATGGCGTTTTATTACAGATGTTACCTGCAAAAAAAAAAAAAAGTCATTCAAGATTGAGGTTAAATTCAAGTTTGTATATGTTTACTATATCACAACAGGGTAGTGAAAAGAGATTTAGATGATGAACCTCGTTTGCTAATCTGTTTCCCATCACATCAACGCCGTTAAATGTCAATAATGAAGAGTTGCGCTCACTGCCTGTATATAGCATATTCATTCAAGCCATATGAGTACAAACTACAAACTATATAGAAATCAGATAATGAATCTCAGCTGCTCGTTTCCTTTCAAGATTAAGATTTTTACAGTCGACAAAACTAAGATGATCTTCATGCGGATATTGTAATTAGTCCTTTGGTAAACCATGTGAAACATCCAGCCCCTCATACCACACGGCTTTGTTCTTTTGTCGCCTGAGTAGAGACTTCCAAGGAGGTCTCCCATGCAAACACACTTAACTGTGGGCCGATATGTCCAAAACACATTGATGGTATTTGAGGCCAAGCGTTCTTAATAACCCGGTATCTCTCCTATGCACAGGCTACGTAGTATTTGCGTGAGGTGTGACACCATGTATGATGACTATAGTCAAGAGTAAACGAAAGACGAGAAACACTTACAGTGAACAATGAGATCCTTAGGATACTTCTTCAAGAATTGTTTTGCAGCATATCTCCAGTTATGAGCACTGTCAGAAAGTAATAAAGCAGACATATCATTTATTAACACTCTTCAATCGTTAACATCATTCATACACCAAATCCGGAGATCAATTAACCAGGCATGAGCACATGATACCCGAAACTAAACCGGTATCGTACCGTACCAAATACTTTCGGTACCAAGCACCCATTTTTTGCAAGTTTCTCGGGATCAGTACTTTCGATACCAAGTACCCATTTTTTGCCATTTTTCCGGGATCTCTACTTTCCTACCAAGTACCCATTTTTTTGCGATTGTTTCGGGATCAGTGCTTTCGCTTAGGAATTAGCGAATGGTACTAGGTACCGAAACCGAACCGGCACTAGTACCAAATTTTCTGTACCGAATGATTTTTGGTACCACCTTTTGTTGTTTTCGGGATCGGTACTTTTGGTTCAGTCCTATTTTTAATTTCAAATACCGTTACCGTTCCGTACCAAGCAGGGGAGGACCTAGTATATAACAAGGTGCCGCGTCCGTTGCTGCTCAACTTCGCGCGCTTAGTGGAAAATTTGTTATTTTTTTTACGAAATTTGAAAAACGTTGCTACTAAAATGAAAAAAAATGAAAAACGTTACTACTGAAATTCATTTCTCGAGCATTTTCGGTATTGATACCGGTCACCCAATTTCGATGATTTTTGGTACCGTACTCGGCATTTTCAGTACTGATACCGGTACCGAGCTCATCTGTACTTTCGGTGATTTACCGGTACCATTTTTTTCCGATTTTCGTGTCGGTATTTTCGGTAAGGATACGGTATTTTACTATACTAACTACTAAATAGTACGGAGTAATTATTATTAATTAATATTTACTAACCTGCCGATCAAGCCGTTAACCATAACAACCAAGTGTGTCGGAGACTGCTTGCTACCATTAGAAGCTGACGTCATGTCGACGTTTCCATCACCGTCAAATTCATCGATCGTCGGATGACCTAAATCCGACGATCTAAAACAACCCAATCTCTTCACGATCACTGATCTTCTGACCCTTTTAATCTTCTTCTTCTTATTCAGATTATTATTATTATTATTATTATTATTATTATTATTATTATTATTATTATTATTATTATTATTATTATTATTCATCTTGTTTGCATCTTGTTCATCTGATCTTTTAGCTTCAATCATCTCTTCAACTTTGTTCTCTGACTCCATTGAATCTATTGGTTCCAACGCAAGGTACTTCAAATGTACTTAAAGCTATATTATTAATAATAATATTATTATTATTATTATTATTATTATTATTATTATTATTATTATTATTATTATTATTGTTGTTGTTGTTGTTGTTATTGGGAACGTGTTTGTTATTATTATTGGCAGCTGTTTGACCGGAATATGTAGATGAAATGACCTTTTTACCCTTCGTTATTTAATGAAGTCTGTGGAGTTATTTGGTGGAGTTGACTAGTTGAGTTTGTTAGGTGAGGGGTGTTTTGGGAATTTTGAAAGGGTATAGACGTAATGGAAGCTTCACGGCGAAAGGTTGCCGGAGGAATTTTGTTGACTTGTCAAACTCAAGTGTTCTAGATGAAGATTATGTTCTAGAATGTTAATTATTGAAGTATTAAACATTAGACAAATTGGTTAATTGAGAAATGAGTAAAATGGGGTTATGTTTTGATTCCTTTTTAAGATTTTGTTATCATTAAAGTGGTATAAATGGAATAAAAGTATCCATTAATTTATTATTATATGTGGAAATATTTATATTTATACACTAATTTTGTAGGTTTGTGGTATAAATAGTAATAATAATGTTGTTTCTGGATAGGTTTCAATGTACGGCGGAAGTTTTTTTTTTTTTTTTGAACGGCCAACTAAACAACGCCGGGTACTTCGTACGCGGCCCCCAGTGGCAAAGACAGGGGCACAGCCCGGCCCACCCCGGACGCACGAAGCCCCTAGCCCGCCTGACAGCCCGCTTCCAGGGAAAACCCGACCCACATACCCGCCCGAAGGCACGACAGTAGTGAACCGGTAAAACCTGGCGAGATCAGGACTCGAACTTATGACCATAGGCCATGAGTCATCCATCATTTCTCATTATGTCCTTCGTGGGAATCGAACCTGAGACCTCCAAGAGAGATCCCTGGTCCATTCACCAACTGAGCTACCCGTGAAGGACAATGTACGGCGGAAGTTGAATACCAATTTGAGAATTAATTTAAATTCATTGGTGAGGTTTGGAGATCGAATCAGTAAGGCCGGACTTATTTTTATTTTAATTTTATTGATAGAGGTCGAAAGATAAAATCATGGTGTCAGACTCAATTCATATAAAAATTACCAATAAAAATCACAAAATTCCACCACTCGGCTAAAAACAACAAGGGCGGAGCACCCCGGGCCTACACTATGTTTCGCCTATACATAAATTCGGGTGAATCTGTTAAAAAGCATAATGCAACAAATATGAAAAGTTTAATCTATCTATTAATTAATAGGCTATAGTGAGTATTTTTAACAGTTAACTCTCATATTGCCCAGGATTTGATCTGAGTCTTTCTAATGATGACGTTGGTGGTCCGTGATATTGCACCATGGTATTCGTGATCTCCGCAAACACCGCTCCGCATGTACCGTGATGGACAAAAAACATCACAGCTCGCAATGTACATCACAAGCGTGATGACAAAGGAAAAGAGTCGTTAAGGCTCCAACTGTTACATGATTGTTATTTAAAAGAAAAGGTCTAATTTTTACGATATACACATACACATTATTTTAACTAAATATAATTACAAATAAAAAACATGTACAATACCCGACATTTCAACTAAAAAGAATTATCAAATGGAAGGTTTGAGTACGTTTCCATCTGACTAATCTAGTTTGTCTAACTCGACGGGTTCTACTGTCATGTTTTTTCAAAGGTTTGCGAAGCCGCAGAACTTGAAGATACAAGACGTTCAAAGAAAAAAATTGTGCAATGTGATCGGTTGGGAGCAAATGATGTTTTAATGAATGATTACTTTGCTGAAAACCCAAAGTACAATGTCGAGATGTTTAAAAATTGTTCTTACATATCGAAAGATTTATTTTTTAAAGATTGTGGGAGACATCTAAGCTCAATTTGAATGGTTTCAAAAAAGGTAGGACACTAGGGGAAAAAATAGTTTTACGGCGATACAAAAATGTACATTTGTGATTCGTCAAACATACAACTGGTAATGTTTCTGATGAATATGATGAATATTTAGCAATGTCTAGTAGAATTTCAAGGAGTGTCTTCACTATTTTTGCAATGTTGTTATTAAGTTATACGATAGAGAGTATCTACGAAAACCGACTAGACACAACATAACATGTTTGTACGTCGGACATGAAGCTAGATGACACCTTCTAGAATGATCAGTAACATCGGTTGGATGCACATCGTTTGGAGAAGTTGTCCGGAGAGTTTGCGAGGCCATTTTTATGAGAAGTGACCATAAAAACCAATGATCATGCTCGAAGCGATTGCGTCGAATGATTTATGGATTTAGCATGCGTAAATTGGTCCCCCGGCTCGAACAATGACATTAATGTTCTACATTAATCATCGTTATTCAATACCCAATTACAAGGAACCGCCATGTCACACCACTTCAACGGCGAAACACGTGATGTGATTCGAAAAAAGGTTTTGAAGAAACAATAAGTATCCTGGTGATTATCACTTATCACCGGGGGGTTAGTACTTATGTAACGACAGAGATTATCCTTTACCCACTCCGTTAGGTTAAACCCGGGTGTGAATTACGTGTGAGTGAATGTGAGTGTGTGTGGATGAAGACACACCATGTAAGTGGTTCGGTCAAGTGATGACATACGTCCACTGTGAAGAGCCGGTTCTTATTACTTCAGAGTGTAAAAAGTGATACAAATAAACCTAGCTCTACGTTACAGATGAATGGTGTCGGGCCCCTTGCAAAGGAGATGCACTCTTCTACTTATAGGAGGACTCGTGGGCTCAGATGAGAAGCCCACGAGCAGTGGATCTGGCTTGGGCCCATCCAAAAGCCCAAGAGAGAGTCTTCAAGAAAAATGGCGGGAAAGGCAGAGCACTGTGGATGACGTCAGGCTACTATTCAGTCATCACCTGAGGTGGACACATGGCAGCCTCCGGTTGGCGGACGGCGGTGTTCGTCTGGCTACAGTAACTGGCCCACCTGCTGCCGTCTGATATGACGTCTGACAGCAGCAGGGGGATGTCTGCTGGTTACTGTTGACGACGCTATGGAAACGGTCACGTCGTCGTTTCTGTTAGTATGTGTCGTACCGCCCATGCCACGTGTTGCCCTTCTATTGGCGTGTGCTCTGCTAAGATCTTGATGAATCTTCCTTCTGTTGTCCTCCGTACATCGTACTAAAAGGTGTTCTTGGGAATGTTCCGCGCGCGGGTGTACGCGCGCGTCTGTTGCTGTGTGTTGACGTCGCTTGCTATCTTCACGCGCTAGCCTGTGGCCTATCTTCCGCTGAGTTAGTTTCGCGGATTTGATGGCCCCTAGCGCCTGATTGTGAATTAGATGGATAGGGTTGCCGCCTCCGCCTGGAATAGGCTCCCTATCACTTCAAGTCCCTGTAGTCTAGGGCTTCTCCTGCTCTTAGAAGAAGAGGAGGTGGAGCGCTAGAGTGAAAAATATCGAGTCGCGGATGATAGCTCATCTGCTCCTGGTTGTTGCTTAAAGGGCTTCACTGGAGAAGACGTGTCCCGCCATGGCCTTTGAAGGAGTTAGGCGGGGAACGTCTTTTGTTGTTTTACGTCAACTTATCACTGGAAAAGACGTGTTCCACCATTACCTATGAAGGAGTTGGGCGGGGAACGCCTTTTGTTGTTTTACGTCAACTTGCCGCTGGAAAAGACGTGTTCTGCCGTGACCAGTGAAGGAGTTAGGCGGAACGCCTTTTGTTGTTGACGTAGAAGGTTACGCCAGCGCCATTGTATTAATGACTCTAGATTAGTTAATGCGGGCTCAGAGTTGTAATAAATTTGGAATCATTGGCATTGAATTCGTCTCCAATAATTTGAAGTTAATGCGTCTGGAATTCGAATGATCCTTTACTTCGGAGGGAAGTTTGAAGGTTGCAGACGTGTCAGGCAGCTGTCCGACATGTTGAGTGGATCCTGTCACGTCGTCATGGTGCAGTTACCAACCTTTCGTCTTGTGCCAGGCGCGTGTGCTGTCACGCGCCCCACTTGGTTGCTTTGTGGTGGAGATTGTGCCACGTGGCGTGGGACACGTGAGGATTGTCAGGCGATGGGAGCCGGTCATCATTTTATATCTTGATCTCCTATCTTTCTTTCTCTCTCTACTCAGTTATGGTGAGGATGTGACGATGGTGATGGGAGAGCATGCTTGGATGGTTGTTATGGTGACTGTAGCGGTGGTCACTGTGGCGGCAGTCATTGGTGACGGTGAAAATGGTGTAGGGAGGAAGAAGCCCACCTTCCTAAATACCCTTGCTTTAAATCCAAATTACAAAAGCGCCATGGTTACACAAAATGACACATATACCCTCACAAAACTAAAATCCCGAAATTGCCCTACCACATGGCGGCGCATTTTAGCCACCGATCCCTATTCAAATGTTATCCCCTATATATATATATATATATAGGGTTGGGTTATTTTGAGAACCTTGTTGAGTTGAGAGAACCATGAGAACCATTATCAGCCATTGATCTTGTGCAATGAAGGGTTGAGATCAAAAGTTTCTTGTTTTTGTCGTTTATGAGCCCACTTGGGTGTTAATGTATTTTTTTAATGAAGTAAAGTACAATTAGGGGTATTAGGGTAAATCCACATTGCGAGAGAAATATATGTAATATAATATTAAATGAATTATTTATTCAATAATTAACAAAATCAGATTTTTTAACTATATTTTATTTTTTAATCATATTTTTTTTACTATATTTTATTTTTTAAATCCTTTAATTTTTTTAACTTTAATTTATTTTTTAATTCATTAATTTTTTAACCAACTTAGTTTTTTAAAACAAAAAATCAACTTTAACATTCTGTCTTCTCTCTCGTTTTTACACTGGTGTAATTATTACACCAGTGTTTTTTACACACATATATAACCAGACGTATGCATTTTGTATGCTTTACACTGATGTAAATAATGACACAAGTGTTTTTGCTCACATCTATACAACAAAAAACATCTATCATTTTGTATGCTTTACACTGGTGTAATTATTTACACCAGTGTTTACTAACATCTATATAAACCACCAGCTAAAATATTTGTTATACAATTCGTATTACGATGGTGTAAAATAACTACCAAACATCTATACATTCAGATTTACACTGGTGTAAACAGTGTTTACACCAGTGTTTTCTTACATTGAATTACTTTCCTAACTTCTAACAACTACTTGCCACATTGAATTACTTTCTTACATTGAATTACTTTCCAAACTTCATCTTCCGGCCACATTGAAGATAATACTTGAACCTCCATATCGTCAACCTCCATATCGTCAGATATAGCCATCCTCCATCTCGTGCACCATTTAAGAACACCCAAAAAAACCAAAAACCAAAATTTCGATCTACAATTATAAAATCATGATCAATTGAATTATCTATGGAGTCATATTTTTAAAAAATAAATAACCACTACTCATAAGCCCTTTGTTTCAGTTTAAAAAAAAAAAACCCTTGAAACAGAAAACTTTGTTTCAGTTTAAAAAAAAAACAAAACCTTGAAACAAAAACAAACCACTTCTATAACCACAAAGTGAAACCATATTTAGAACCACAATTTACACTAGTGTTTTTTTTTAACGGAAAATAATAATAATAATAATAATAATAATAATAATAATAAAAATCTATATACACTTTCTGGTTTTGTTAAAACTTAAAATAATAATAATAATAACAGAAATAATAATAATAATCTTAATAATAACAATAATATTTCTAAAACAGTATTATTATTAATAATAATAATAATAATAATAATAATAATTAAAATAATAACATACTTGTTTTCGCCTCCACCAAAGAACCACCGTCCTCCGCCGCCCATCCGCCATCTCCTCCACCCCCTCCGCCCCTGCCCCACCACGAACCACCCCCATACACCTCCAGATCTGTGTTCAGAGACCAAACCCACCACCAAAAAAACGATCCCAACCCAAAACCAACAACCCCATCACCTCTAAATCCACCGCCGACCACCCCTGCCCCTTGTTCATTACCACCGTCAACCACCGTTGACCACTGCCCATTATTGTTAAAAAAAATAATAAAACCATCAACATCATCATCTAAACAACAAACAATAATAACAAAAAATAATAAATATAATAATAACAAAAACAAACATGCCGTCCCCGCCGTCGACCACCACAAATCCACCGCCCCTTCGACCACCCCACCACCAAAACGGACCCCTACCTCCACAGCCACATATCTGTTCATCCCACCTCCAACCACCGTCGACCACCACAGATCCACCGCCCCTTCGAAACCCCCACCACGAACCACCACCCGTCACCATCCAAAACCAACAACACCATCGTATAAGATGAGATAGAGAGAGAGCGGAGTGTGTGAGAGAGAGAGAGAGTAGAGAGAGAAAGTAGAGAGAGACGAGTGTGTTTGAGAGAGAGAGTAGAGAGAGAAAGTAGAGAGAGGAGTGTGAGAGTGACAGAGAGAGATAGAAGTGTTTTGTGTATGTGTGTTTTAATTTAAAAAAAAAAACAGAATTTCAATTATAATAAGGTGTGGAGTGGGTGTGGGTGTGGGTGGGGTAGGGGTAGGGGTAAATTACTCTTGTACCCTTTAATAATATAATGATAGAGGGTATATGTGTCACCTTATCATTGGTCTAGAGGAGTTCTTAAGTTCTTGCAACTCAAAGAGTTCTCATATGAACCCAATCCTATATATATATATATATATATATATATATATATAATTTTGGAATAAGTGACCATACTATGGTTGTCCATATATTTATAAAAGTAGTGGCATAAAGTGGTACTCTTCCAATATAATGTATATGTTTTGTTAATGATATAAAATTATAAAATCAATGTTAAATGGAAAATTCTAAAACTACAAAATCAATGTTAGGTAGAAAAAGTTGACCACCAAAACAAACTTCTCTTAAGTTTAAGGAATACTAGGTTTATGCTCCCCGCGCGTTGCAGCGCATTTAATTGAGTTAGTTTTGGTTCGAAAGTCTGCGCTACACCCGGCATAAGACCTTGAATTTGGGTAATGGTAAACATAAGTCGTATCTTACATTTGAAGGCTTAAAAATAGACATACATAACTCATGTATTCCAAGTATTGTAATGTTACTACACGTGTGACAATATGTAAACCGTAATTTGCCATAGCTAACGATCAAGATTCTACGGAACATCACCAATCCACCACACAGCGGTTCTCACCACTGTGTCCCTATCTTGAACACCAGAACACCACCACACAGTGGTTCCCAGTCGCTTTGTCCCCATCTTGAACCGTAGGACCTTCGCGAAAACATGGGTCGAGCGACTTAACAATTACCCACAACATAGATTCGGATTCGGATTTGCACCCTTTTCAACACTTGTCGGCTTTTGCCCACAAACACAATTATGTAAGAAATGAGATGTACACCTAAATATAAGGAAAAAAAATAAACTTTATTAACAAATATAATATGGCATAGAAACTTGCATCATTGCCCATCGAAAATGACTTAAAATTTTGCAAATGTCTATTCTATAAGGCTCAAACCCATGGCTGTAGTATATCTGGTTACTTTTATTAAAGCATCACACTTGCCACGCCATGAGTAAATCATCATCATTTCCTAACTTAGGTTCAATAGATAGCATTAGGTGTCACTGAGGAACAAACACAACCTTCCACATGAAAATCAAAGGTCCAAATACAACTACACCTGAGAATCAAAAGTTGAAACCCGCATCACAACCAAGCTAAAAATGAACCCCTGCCTCTCTCAGTTGAGAGAGTCGTCATCGAGTGTAATAGACATTTTTAGATACTCTCATTCATAGACACCGACAACATAAGTCATCTCCAAAGGAATCCACACCCGGTTAGTCGTTTTATAAAACACGAACAACATAAGCCATCTCTTGGGAAGAAAATAATGGCTGCAAAGTAGGTTTTAAGACCCTAAAACAAAGATACATTTATAACATACAACAAAAGAGAAAATGAGTTGTCATGAAAAAGCGATCAAATCCATCCAGATAAAACTCAAAGACCCAGATACAACCACCACATAAAAAAAAATTGTTTTAATAGTAGGATCTAAAAATCAACAACCAAGCAACATAAATCGGTAAAAGAATCATAGAACACCGACAACGAAACATCTACAAACGAAATTGATTGGAATATAAAAAAAGATTTCTTCCAAACCGACAAACATCACAGATTTGTAGAACATTCATAAAACAACTGAAAAATAAGCCATCTCCAAACGACACCACAACTTAGGACCCATTTTATAAAACAACAACATAAGCCATCTTCATACAACATCATAACCGACGATCCATCTGAAAAACCCTAAAAGGTTCACAAAAGATCAAACACATGAACCCACATGAAACCGATAGATAATCAGCCAATGATACCGTTAACCAAAGAAGACAACGTCAAAACAAGCGGTTTGAGTTTTCCGTGAGAGAAGAGAACCGACAAAGTAATGTGGGAAGAAAATAATGGTGGGAAGAAATATAATGATTGTGAAGTGGGGTTTAAAACCCCAAGAACAAACATACATGTTAAACAAATAGGCAAATAGAAGATGAGAACTTGTATTAATTCAGTTTAGGGTGTTACAATTTCAAACTTCATACTAGTATTTTGTTATTTAATTGCAAAACTTAAAATAAATACAATTTTAATATAGAATACAGTGTAAATTTTTAAGAATGAATAAGGTGTTAATTTGTGCATTTGTGTCAATCATTCAAAATGTGTAATTTTTTTCTAAATAAAATAGAGTACCGGAAAGTGGCAATTTGAAAAAACATTTATGAAAGAGTAGACATCCTTCTGTCAAAAAATATATTCTCCAAGAGTTTAAAATAATTTAACAAAATAAAAACAAAATCGTAAATTTTAGTATAATTTATTTCTTTAACATTTGTTTGATAATATATTACTAAATAACAATTCTTTTTTCCAATAAATTAGGAGGGGGGAAAGTATGTTTTAGAAAAAACACTCATTTTGCTAAATATTTTTCAAAACACCCATTTGGTAAATAAGTTTTCCACTACATCTATATGGGAAAAACCTCAGATGAGGTGTCATGGATATTTAATCACAACCATCAAAATGAAAATTGAAGGACCAGATATAACCAGCACATGAGGGTGTGAATAGTATAGATTTACATAGAAATTGATAGTGGTAACCTCAGGGAATTCATAAATCACAAAAATGCCATCATTACTGTTCAACTTATTTCTTATTTAATACATAGTATAATTGCAATTTGAAACAAGTCTTGCAACCAACAATAAAACAATTACTAACGAGCATGTTTAGAAGCTGTTCAATTTTTTAATAAATCTAAAGACAAGTTTAATTTTTTAATATATCTAAAGACAAATTTGTAATTGTTTACTTCTAATAAGCAAGCATGTTAAATACATGAACAATTTTATTAACATTTTATTTAACAAACTATAAAATGACTATCCTAATCGTTCATTAGGTTTATTTTCCAATAAACTTTACCAATTTAACTAACATTTTATTTAACAAACCTTGACTTTCGTAATCGGTCATTTCCAATGAAAGATTATAATTTTTTTATCTAAACCAAAATGAAGCGAATCGATATTGATCAAATTTTCAACCGAGAACCATCTATAGCCTGAACAATCCTTCTATCCCTTCAATCTCGACCTACACTTGGATGAGAGAGGGACGAGCGAGTGAGATATTGAAAAAAAAGACTAAAAGAGGAAGGCCTTCTGAGCGGTTAGTGAAGAATTACCGATGCAACGCGCTTGCTTTACACCACTAGTTTTATTGAAAAATGAGTTGTATTCAAAATCAAGCATTTTTTGGTCTCATATACGGTTTTGACACATGCTTTGATCAATTTCTCAGAGGATAATGAAACCGACAACCGAGTTGTATACAAAATAAATTCTGGCAAAAAAACCAATTTTTATTTATTAATCTGCAATGTTTAATCTTTTTTTTATATTATTTTGTAATGTATTTTTATTAATATATATATATATCAGTATATTTTAGACAAAATTACATAAATCAACCTTTATGTATGGTCAAAACTATAGCTTTCACCTTTGTTGTTTAAAAGTCCCAAAACTAACAAATAACTTTGAATTTTTGCTACAATTTCAGACCTTCATTACTAAGTCAACCTATAATAAAGGTCTGAAATTGTTACAAAGAAAAAAATCAAATCAAATTAATGAGCATTTTATTAATTTCCAATCAGTACCATAGTGCTATACAAAAAACGAAGAAAAAAACGGTTTTTTTTGTGGGTTTTGTTCATATAGAAAAAAAACACAATGTGTTCAGGTAATTAATTAATCATGTCTAGGTAAGTCATTAATTATGTTCAAACAAATAAATATGAATTCTATTTTCATCTAGAACAGAATAGGTTAAAATCACTTTTTCTTCAAAAAAAAAGCCACACATTCAAGATCACCAGCTCAATCACGCCCTGCAATAGTTGCTTCTAGCTCTGCTCCTCATCCAAATGGGCATCTTCTTTTCAATATATATTTTTATTCGAATTCACATGATTCATAAACATAAGTCATAAGTAAACATAAGTGGTCAAATAAGTACATATGCTTCTAGGCAAGGTCATTAGTAAGTCTCATCTTCGAAACGTGATCTTCGAATACCTTAGGTGGGAGACCTTTAGTCATCAGATCCGCAAGCATATCATTAGTACTTATGTGTTCGATACAAAGATTGTTTTCCTCAACTCGTTCACGTACGAACAAATACTTCGTATCTAAGAAATGACCAGCGCCAGTCGAACTGTTACTGTTCGAGAAACTAACGGCGGCTGAGTTATCACAGTAAAGCTTCAATGGTCTAGAGATGGAATTGACAATTTTGAGTCCAATAATGAGATTCCTAATCAACATTCCATGACAGGTAGCGTTATACACAGCTATTTATTCTGCCATCATTGAGGATGTTGCCGTAAGTCTCTGTTTATGACTCTTCCATGAAATGGGTCCACCTGCTAACATAAAGATATACCCCGAAGTGGATTTGTTATCATCTTTGCATTTAGCAAAGTCAAAGTCAGAGTATCCTACCACTTCTAAATTATCACTTCTTCTGTAGGTCAGTTTATAGTCTTTAGTCCCTTGCAGATATCTTAACACCTTCTTAGCTGCTTTCCAATGATCATGGCCAGGATTATTCAAGTAACGGCCTAGCATTCCAGTGACATAAGCGATATCTGGACGTGTACAAACTTGAGCATAAGCAAGACTACCGACTACTGAGGCATAAGGTATCATTCTCATATGTTCTTTCTCCACATCTGTTTTCGGACATTGGAATAAACCGAAGGCATATCCCTTAGCTACCGTAGCTGGAGTAGGTTTACAATGTTGCATGTTAAAACGCGTGAGAACACGATCAATGTAGGCCCTTTGGGACAAACCTAAAATCCCATTGCGTCTATCTCGATGTATTTCGATGCCAATGACGTAAGAGGCTTCTCCAAGATCATTCATGTCGAAATTAGACGAAAGTAATCGCTTCGACTCATGCAACATATCTAAGCTATTACTTGCCAGTAAGATATCATCAACGTAAAGGACAAGAATAGTAAAATTATACCCACTCATTTTAAGGTAGGTGCATTGATCAACTTGATTCTTCATGAAACCATTACTCTTAACGACTTCATCAAACTTTAAGTACCACTGACGTGAGGCCTGTTTTAAACCGTATATGGATTTCTTAAACTTGCAGACTAGATGTTCTTGACCTTCAGGTTTAGAGCCTTCAGGTTGCTTCATGAACACTTCTTCGTCCAAGTCACCATTAAGGAAAGCAGTCTTAACGTCCATCTGATGTAACTCTAAATCAAAATGAGCTATGAGGGCCATAACGATCCTTAAGGAATCTTTTCGAGAGACAGGTGAAAACGTCTCCTGATAATCAATTCCCTCTTTCTGAGTGTAGCCTTTCGCAACCAATCTTGCTTTGTATCGTTCAACGTTACCATTCGGATCTAGTTTTGTTTTGAACACCCATTTACATCCTACGGCTTTTGCACCGCTAGGTAATTCAACCAAATCCCAAACGTCATTTTTCTTCATGGATTCAAGCTCGTCAATCATGGCTTTAGTCCATTCAGAAGACTGATCACTGCTAATGGCTGCTTTATAAGAGTTAGGATTGGTAGGCTTTCCGGTATCCACATCTGCTTCAGTAAGGAAGGTAACATAATCATCAAACTTAGTAGGCAGCCTAGACCTTGATGACCTTCGAAACGGGTTTTCAGGTTCAGCATTGTCATGGTGATGAGTGTCTGATGGGTCTTCATTAGCTGGTTCGTGTAGATCTGGTTGTGGAGGTGTTGGTGCAGTGACGTTAGGGGTAGAATTGGCATTGGGTACAAGAGGAATTATCAGAGTTGTTGTAAGCAACAAATCTGTCTCCCCCGCATCTTGTATTTCTTGCAATTCTTCATAAGGATTTACATTACTCCCACTGACCTTGAAATCCTCTAGAAATGCTGCACGCTTTGTTTCCACAATGCGAGTGACATGGGAAGGACAATAGAATCTATAACCCTTAGAGTTCTCGGGATACCCGATAAAGAAACAACTGACGGTCTTCATGTCAAGTTTACGTAAGAAAGGGTTATATAACTTAGCTTCAGCAAGACAGCCCCATAATTTCATATATCTAACACTCGGTTTCCTACCTGTCCAAAGTTCGTAAGGAGTTTTGGGGACAGACTTTGTAGGAACTCTATTGAGTATATGAACGGCTGCCTTTAAGGCCTCAGTCCAGAGAAACAAAGGTAAACCTGAGTTGGCTAACATACTGCGCACCATGTCCATAAGGGTTCTGTTTCTTCGCTCAGCTACACCATTCTGCTGAGGAGTACTAGGCATGGTGTATTGGTTCACAATCCCCTGGCTCTTACAAAACTCATAAAATGGGCCAGGGGCTTGACCCACATCAGTATGTCTGCCATAATATTCACCTCCTCTGTCTGATCTAACAACTTTTATCTGACGAGCTAATTGCTTTTCAACTTCAGCTTTATAGTCTTTAAAAGTTGTTAGTGATTCAGACTTTTCCTTAATGAGATACAAGTGCGTATAATGAGAATAATCATCAATAAAGGTGATAAATGAAGTATGTCCAGTTATGCCAGCAACGTTATAAGGGCCACTAATGTCAGTATGAATGAGTTCTAATAAATTAGAGCTCCTAGTGGCACTTTTCTTATTTGCCGACGTCATCTTGCCTTTAAGGCATTTAACACATGTTCTAAAATCATCGAAATCAAGAGAAGGTAATAACCCATCCTTCACGAGTCTGGTTAACCTTTCTCGTAAAAGTTTCTAAGTCTCTCTTGCATTTCTTCTTTGTTAGTAATTCATTAACATTATATGATAACAAAGACTTGGAAAAATCATCATCTAGTTCTAACTTATAGAGACCACCGTCCAGAAAACCATGACCATACACTTGGGAATCATAAGTAATCGTAAGTTTGCCATGACCGTGAGAAACGTCAAAATCATCTATGTCTAACTTAGGTCCAGATACAAGATTCCGAGTAATCTCAGGAATGTATAAGGTATCATAAAGAACAATACATAAACCAGTTTTGAATTTTAATTCTAATGTTCCCACGGCTTCGACAATAAGTGACTTTCCATTCCCAACATTAAGTGTTCTTTGGTTTCTTGCCAGCTTCTGGATCGTACGAAATCCCTGAAGAGAATTGGTCACATGGACCATAGAGCCAGAGTCAAACCACCAAGTATTAGATGGAACATTTAAGTTAAAGGACTCAAGTATCATAAGTAGATGATTACCTTTCTTAGTTAACCACTCCTTAAAGTCATGGCAGTCCTTCTGCTTATGTCCTTCTTTCTTACAGAACTTGCAGAGGAACTTACCTTTGGAGTTCTTATGGCTAGATGAGGCACTTGCTTCACTCCTCTGGGTTTTAACATTATGATTCTTGTTAGATTGTCTCTTCCTCTTCTTTGGATTAGCGGTGGTAAGGTAAGCAACTTCAGGTATCTCCAGTTGCATCCGCTCTTCCTCTTGCACGCATAGCGATCAACTCCTGCATTGTCCACTTTTCTTTCTGTGTGTTGTAGTTGATCTTGAAAGCATCATACGCAGAGGGTAAAGAAGTCATGATGAAATGCACCAGGAAACCGTCACTAATCTCCATTTCTAAACCCTTAAGCTTATGGGCCATATCGTTCATGGACATAATATGCTCACGAATACCGCTTCTCCCGTCATACTTAGTTGTCACAAGTTTCAGAATAAGAGTGGAAGCATGCGCTTTTGGGGTTACTTTGAACTGATCCTCCACAAAAGCCAGATATTCTTTAGCAACCTTAGAATCTGGAATAGATCCTCTAATAGGCATGCTGATGGAATTCTTAATGAACATGAGACACATACGGTTACATCTCTCCCATTTCTCATGCACCAGTTTATTAGCAGCGGTGCTTTTGTCAGTGAGTTCGGGAGGAGCATCCTCTCTCAGTGCGCAATCGAAATCCAGTAATGCCAAAGTTAACATAAGCGAATCTTTCCAAGCAGCATAGTTATCACCAGTTAAGGTAGCGATGCCGTAGTTGGGAGCTAATACTGGAAAAGATGAGAATAGTAAGATACAACATTAGAGAAGAACTTATAGTGATCTAAGGGGGCAACTAATTATCTAAGGCAGGTAGGACGAAGACCATTATACTAATGAAGCTGTGATAACTATTCATAACACCAAAACATAAACTACTTAAATACAATGCTCTAGCTTTGGCTATACGCTATTTATTTAAGTATTTAATTTGCCGACAGTGAATGTAACCCATCACCTTTGGGCAGAAGTGAAACATTCAAAGTCCTAATGCAATATGCTCAGTTCACTAACATAATCTGTTACACATCACCTTTGGGCAGAAGTGAATCCTTATGGCACTTATGTGAACGAGCTACAACGCTTAACGAGATCTATATAACCACCTAATGTGACACATCACCTTTGGGCAGAAGTGACACATCATATGTTATTGCAAGTTAAGCAAAGTCTAAGTTATGATAAAACTGATACGTTAGGTTTTATCAAAATAATTTCATTAGTTAACGATAAACCTCCCGTTAGTGCATATTGAAACCCACGGAATCTTCACTGGGGGTGCGGGGGCATGGCCCCCTGCGGGGGTTCGGGTGCCAGAAAACTTGGTTCGTAAATAACTTAGTTAATGGGTTCGTATTTGCTGAAAAAATAAGTGGGTTTTCGCTAACGACCTAATAGTTCATAAATAACTTAATGCTCGGAAACAGAAAACTTGGTCGGACACTCTTATGGTCGAACTCAGGATAATGAGGTCGAACTCAGGCTAATGAGGTCAAACTCTCTTTATGAGGTCAAACTCAGGCTAATGAGGTCGAACTCTCTATGAGGTCAAACTCAGGCTAATGAGGTCGAACTCAGGCTAATGAGGTTGAACTCTCTTTATGAGGTCGAACTCAGGCTAATGAGGTCGAACTCTCTTTATGAGGTCGAACTCAGGCTAATGAGGTCGAACTCTCTTTATGAGTTCGAACTCAGGCTAATGAGGTCGAATTCAGCCTAATGAGGTCGAACTCAGGCTAATGAGGTCGAACTCTCTTTATGAGGTCGAACTCAGGCTAATGAGGTCGAACTCAGGCTAATGAGGTCGAACTCTCTTTATGAGGTCGAACTCAGGCTGATGACTTCGTGAGCAAGTTTCTGTTGAGCTAATTTAGGAACCAATATTATCTCTTAATTTTAATTAGGATTCTTTAGGTTGTTGCCATATTTTAGGGGATAAATATTTATCCTAAATTTTAGCTAACAATAATCAATCCTAATTCTTAAGCAAAACATAATCAAAATTTCGGTTTTCCTTATGCATTCTAAGAACATTTAAACCGAAACTAAGAACATTATCATAAAAAAAAAACACCTTAACAGGAATCATAATCCTCGAACATTAATAGATTTTAAATAAAACGTCGTTTCATAATACGGCTGTTAGGGTTTTCAGCCGAAAACCTTTTAATCTGATTTTCAGGTTTCATAATTTGTTTTCCAATTTGATTCCGAAACTAATGGAATTAACAAAATTGATCATGAGAACATTGCTCTGATACCACATGTTGCATCAATTTTTTTAGTAAGTAATGGAAAACACATAAGAATGTACCTGAGAGATTCGTGAGACCTGCTACTGATGCTGAAAGCGTTGAGGTCGACATAACTGTCAGTCTGATCGAGTTCCCTTTAGGGTATGCAGTAATGATGGCTAATGATCCTTTGCAGAATCGGTTATGGGAGAGAGGGTGAGTGACGAAAATATTATGGTGTTATGATTGTGTTGTGTTCATCATCCTTCAACCCTAGTAATCTTTTCCTATTTATGCATACCCAAGGGACACTCTAGTTAGGCCCAACTAATGACAAGTCCGTCCATCAAAGACTAGTCAGTTATGGGCTTAGAGTATTTAGCAATTGATCAAACATAATATAAATGATTATAATGGCTATACCGATAAATATACAAGACAGAACGTATATTTATTCCAACATAAAATTGTAGTTTTATCATATTTTAGTACATTAGTGTGTGTTAAATCATACAAATATTTTAACATTTCTTATTAGATTTGTCTATCCAAATAACTTCTGGAATATAATAAAGTTAGTAATATATAAATAAATGATGCGTTTTCGACAAATTCCTTTTATAAATTAAAAAAACTATACGACATCCAATCCGACTATTTTAATATTTGTGTAATTGTGTCTATCTCTAAGCTTGGTTACAAATAAAAAAGGTTTTAACCAGTGGGATTGGGGGAAGTCCACATATTATATTATATATTAAAAAGTAAAACGTGATTGTGAGAGGACCGAGACTGTATCTATTTGTATAACTCATTCAGCGTGCATGTACAATCCTCCTTTGCTTACTCTATACCGGTCAACCCGGTTGCCCATTTATCTATCTATCTATCTATCACTTTTCTCTCTCGCAAAATAAACCCTCCGCACTCTCTCAACACTCTTTCTTCTTCACTGCCTTCCCTCTACATAGTCTCTCCTTTCTCTCTGTAAATGTAGGCCAGCTACCGTTAACTGAAGAGGTTGTTTGTGGTTCCGTCGGTTTTTTTTTCCCGTAACCTATTTCCTGCTCCAACCTACCCACACCACCACCAGAAGAACTACCGATGGATGTCTGCCTCCAAAATCATTGCTCACATCAAACCAGCGGCAGAGGTGGATGTTGTTCTCACATCTAGATCTGGAAGGCATGTGGTTATTTTACGATGACGATGGAGGTGGTGATGGCGACATTGTGAAGGAGAAGAGAAACAAAAGTAGAATCCATTGAACGGTTTGAAGCCAAACGGTTCTCCGCTCAACAGCTTCGTTCATCCCACTGTTGCCAGAGATCGGCCAGGGTTCTTTAAATGGGGGATTCTTCGGCAATTATTTGTTGTTTAATTAGGTTTCTTGAGTGGATATTGTATTTTACATACATTGTTAGAATCGTCTTTAATAAATATAATGATAATGATTATAGTACTGACGATGCCTTTAGTTATTATTAATTTTATATTTACATAATTGAACTTATGTTGTCGGTTGTCACCATTAGTTGAGGCAATGCATACAGCTTCAAATTTCTGTTTCAATTCAACACATACATGTACACCTATTAAGTATTATTCAAAAGAGTTGTAAGATGGATTTAACATAAATTTTGTTCGTATATGAGTATGTGCAAAGATAATGTGTTTTTATTCGACGGTATAAATTCAAATTACTGTATGTTTCGACGTCGTCGCGCGACGGGCGCAGTTTCATCCGTAGTTTTCCGCCGCGTGTCGCGGCGGCGGGTAAAATACTAGTTCAATTTAAACTTTAAATTTTGACTTTGTTCAAAATGTAAAATGCTTGACTTGGTTCAAAATGTGAAATTGTGACTTTGGCTGCTCACCAACTTCACTTTGTTCACAACTTCAACTTTTTCATTTTATGAAGTAGGCAATTTATAAATAAGAATTTATAACTTTAGTTGTTAGCATTTTTCATTGTTTGAATATAGTTTTTAGCAAGTCAGCACTTACTCAAAAGTCGTTTTTGTAAACCTACATAAATGGGCGAATTGCAACCATTACACCAAACGTATATACAAATTATAAAAAAGGAATTATTACAATTTTGAATATTGTTATAGGTTGTTTTTATAGAGAATAGATAACGTACAAAGCGTTTTAACTTAAGAACCGTAAAAAGCTTTCTCAGCCATTGGATTTAGGCGGTGGCAAGATGGTAATTAACAAACCTAATCATATTTGAATTAATCTAACCAAGAGTAAATTAGGTAAAAAGCGTTTTAATTTCTAAGAGATTGTACCAACAGACATTCAAAACAATCGATTAAAACGTAAAAAAAAAAAATTCAACGATTGAACATTATTTCAAATCTATTAAACGTTCAGAATCATTACACAATCAAAGACATTCAATTGAATCAAATCAAAAAGGTATTTGCAGAAAAAACAAAAAAACAGAGTATTACAATAAAATTGTTAAAATCAGTAAAATCGTATTCAAAAAACACAATTAACGCATATAATATTCACATAAACTTACGATTTTAATAAATATAATAAGAATTAAAGAAAAAAATTGGATTTGAAAAAGTTTCAGATTATGAACATTTAGAAATTGTCAACTCTGATATGTTTTAAACGCAACTTATAAATTGTGTTATATTATAAGGTGCGTTTAAAAAAAGGTAACTAGTTAACTAAAACAAACAACAGACGCACGTTTGTTGTATTTAAACACACTCTTATAAATTCAGACGCACCCACTGTAATGTTTGGACGCACTTGTATGAAAAAAGACAGATTATGTTTATTTATTAATTTATTATTCTTACAACAATGATTAAAAAATGCAAGTTGCATATCTTATTAATTGTAGAAAATAATCTGTGAAATTCTACATGATTATTTTAATGGTAAAAAACTCAAAAATCTTACTATCTAATAACTATGATTTGATTGGTAATAAATTTAGTTAATTCTTAAAATTCAATATTCAACTATCACATAATTAACTTTCCTTTTCAGTCTATAAAAACACTATCAGAAAACATTTTGATTCACTTGCAAAAACTAAAAAACCTACAACAAATGGCAGAAAACAACATTTATGCAATAAACAACATGCAGTTAAAAATTGTGGTAATGGTGGATTGCATATTAGAGGTGAGGGATGACCTGAACTCATCTTGTGTAGTTCTGGATGCACAAAATGAGGTTCAGAGGCAGTATATGAAGAACCTCAATCTGGTAGAGAAGCTGATGAAGGAGGAGAAGACACCATTCACACAGATGTAGCTATTCAGCAACTCCATACTCAAAAATCTTGGGTGCCAAGTGATGGTGTGGTTTTATGGTGGTTGTGTTGTGATGGTTGTTTTGTAAATCTTTTTTTTAGATGGTGGTTTTCTATGGTTTTAGTGGTGGTTTTTTTTTTTTGGGTTTACATGATGGTGGTGATGGTGATGGTGGTGGTGGTAGTGGTGGTGGTAATGGTGATCCTGTAATTTCAATAGTTTTTAACTACTGATGGAATAGACGTACACATAAACTTATTCTGATGACTAGGTCTCTTAAACCTGCCCTTATCAACCTTCATAACCATCTCTTTGATTTTATTATTAACCAAAGTTAACTCGGATAAATCTGCAATTAGAGAGTTTGCAAGATATTCACCGCCCAAAACTATCTCCCGTGCAATACGTCTAGCTTCTTTCGTCTTGTCATCACCAAACTCTCCTGTTTCAAATGAATACTTGATTTCATTTGGAACAACATCTTTTGTCCATCTCCTAAGAATGTATTTTTTTTGGAAATCTATAAACTTTCATCAACCTTAATACAAAAAAAAATATGCCTACACAGCAGCCCATACTATATTGCTCAAACCTCCTACATGTACATAATGTAGTAATATCCTCAACACCCTCAACAAATTCCTTCTTGAAAAGAACCTGTGAAAAGGTAAAAAACAATACTGATGACTTTGGACGCACTCATGAATAAATTTAAACATATTAATATCTAAGAAACCAAAAAATATACTGATGACTTTTGGACGCACTCATTAATGATTTAAACGCCTTCATAATTAAAAAAATACCTCAATAAAGCCTTGACCATATGCTTGTGGATCATCAACATAAATCTTTAAAAAACCTTCTTCATCAGCCCTTTTCATATGAACACTTATTAATCCTTCATAAGTGGCATATATTTCTTCCTGAATATCAAAGAAGATAGTCTGTGTAAATATTTTAGCAGCCTCTTCCTCAATAGGATTACTAGTCCACATATCAGGAATGTTATGTCTTAATCATGGTCATTATTCCTATGATTGAATCTTTGAGCTTCAAGGCATGTTTCAAAGTGGTTGAAAAACACAACAAGAGTCATCTGAGAATTTGCCACTTGGCAAAAAAAATGATTCTCACTCTCGAATCTTGATGTTGTCCTCATTAAGCCAGACATAGGTTCATCCCGGTAAAAAGCAGGGATCCACATGGTTCTCATGTCAAACATGTCCGACAACCAATTGTTCTCATTTAGTTTGAAATCGAAAATAAGTACGCCCCACTCGAAATCAAAAGTCTCAGGACTAATGGAGTCTCTCCACACAATTGCACAAATTCTCCTTTTGAACTCATCATCACTACATAATGCACTACCCACCTAAAAAAACACAATAAACATGGAAACAAACGCACGTTATAAAATATTTGAATGAACTTATTTGAAAATCAATAAAACAATCAAGCGCACTTATATTAATTTGGACGCATTGATTAATTTGTAACCAAAATAAAACTATTTAAAACACACTCATGTTAAAAAACAAATGCACTCATATTACTAACCTTATCAGAAACCTTCTTCATGATATGCCACATACACAATTTGTGCCTGCTATTTTGAAAAACCAACTGGATTGCATTTTTCATAGCAGGATCTTGATCAGTTACAACAACTTTGAGATGCTTTTCCAAAACATTTGGAAAATGATTGTAACAACCATGTGTATGATTCACTAGTCTCTAATGACAACAAACCTGCCCCAAGTGTGACCTTCCGGCAGTGGTTATCAATTCCGGTAATTGGTACAAACCATCTTGTACCTGCAAAAAACAATTTAAAAAAAATTTAAAAACTAAAGACATATAATAGTTGGATATCAAGCTTAAAAATTAAAATTTAAAACATACTTTTTGGTGTTAAATGTTGCATCAAACGAAATCACATCTCCAAATTCCATATAATTCCTCTTGCATAAAGCATCAGCCCAAAAGAAACCGGTTAGTGCATTCTTTTAATCCACAGCATACTCAAATGAAAAATCTGACAGGAACTTCTTCTTGTCCCTAAGCCTAGACACTATCATATCTGCATCATACTCACCAATAAAGCTATTTAAGCCACCTTTAAAGTTCTCACAATCAGTTGCAGTTGCACCAACATTCTCAAAACCTCCATACATAGTCTTCATAATGTTTAAAAGCTTTGACAGGACCCATGTTCAATGAAGACAGCTCACATATCATCTCTTCTTGAGTATGTGCCAACTTCCTATTCGCAGCTAGAAAATGAATGTCACTTTCATGTACAGATGGATGATTATGACCTTCCACAAAGCCATAAACCTTGAATGTCTTTCCATTCTCAGAAGTTAGCCTTATATGTGCCAGACATCAAGTCCGGATAGACGGCCTTTTCCTTGACTTAACATCTTTATTAGAACTCTCTGCACCTACTTTGAATGGCTTAAAACCCTCCTTATAGCATACAAAGTACCTGAGTCTTAAAACACCTCTTCGCACATTTGACGTACCCTTTCGAATAGAAAAACCACCGACCTTTGCATATTTGGCATAAAACTCACGTGCATGCTCAATACTAGGAAACTCCATGGTGATTACAGGTTTGAGTGAATCAGGTACATCAGGAATATATGTGTTACTAGCTTGGTCGCCAACAGGAGCATCAGTTGCAACACCTTCAAAACAAACGCACGTTATAAAAATTCAAACGCACTTTGAAAATTCTAGTTTGAAAAAACTTAGACGCACTCGTGATTAATTTAAACGCACTCATATAGGATCAATATCAAAATAGGTACATTTTAAACGCACTTATTATCTAATTTAAACGCATTTATATAGAATCAACAACAAAATAGGTACATTTTAAACGCACTTATTATCTAAGTTAAATGCACTTATTGAAAATGATATTCAGAAAAAATTAAAATACCTTGAATTCTGAATTCGTTGATGAGGTTCAAACTATGAATATCAACTTCCTGGTTAGTATTTTCGATCAAGTTTGAATACACACAAAAACACCATGTTAACAAAAAAAATCAACATTAAAACACAGATTCAAAATTGTGTAAAAAAACAGAGCATGATGATCTATACCATGTAAAGCAATATTATCAGGAACAAGATTCGATTCTCAGTAGAAACGCTCTACTCGTCAATAGACAAGTTTAAATCTAATAAACAAAATAAAAAATTAAACAAAAAACTACTAAAAACTGATTTAATTAACTATGAAGATACATACCGAACATGATTAATTAATCGAGTTAACTGTAATTGTGATGATCGAATTGAGATTGAATTGTAATTTGGTTGAATCGTAATGTGTGTGATCGTCTGGTGTTCTAAAATTCAAATTCTGATTTGAAAAAATCATTTACAAAAATAACAAACATGATTATAGTAATCAGTTAGGTAATAAAAGTCTATATTGCCCTTGGGTTTAACTGTGATTAAGATTAATTATAGTTTGGTTAGGTTAACTAGGGTTTGGTTAAATTGACCCATGGCATCACCTGGTGGCTTCTTATTCTTCTCATGTTATTAAACTTTATATCGTATACTTTCTCGTTTCACTACGCCAAATGTGGCTTTAGCCACACATTTCCTAAAATCGCGTTGCCACACTTTTGATTAAATGTGTGGCAAAAGGTCATTTTTAACATATGAAAAACTTACAGCCCACTTTTCGCCACACATCTTACGTGTTTATGTGACCATTGTAAAACAACTCAAAATCTTCAGCCACACTACAAGAAAAAAATGTGGCATTTACTAGCCACACTAAAAAAAGTGTGGCCAAATATGATCTACGATCACATTATTTGTTTCATGTGACGAAAAATACAACTTTTCAAAGCTTTTAGCCACACTTTTAGAAAAAATTGTGACATTTAGTAGCCACATTAGAAAAGTGTGGCCAAATGTGATCTACAACCACAATATTTGTTTGATAATGTGGCTAAAATTTAATACATATGGCCGCATATAGTATTGTGTGACCAAAGACTAGACAATAGTCACCCTTAATATTACAAAATTTCATGTGGCTTTACATAAGCATTTGTCACACCATCATCACTTTGTTTATTTTTGTGTGACGGAATGATAGCAAATGTCTTGCAAAAATATGTGTGACCAAAGGTTAAACAAGAACCACGGTTAAAGTTACAACAATTCATGTGGTTTTACATACTTATTAGCCATACTATTGTCATTGTTTATTTTTGTGTGACGAGAAAATGTTATGGCGAAAAAATTGTGTGACCGAAGATTAGATAATAATCACACTTAAAATTATAAAACTTTGTGTGGCTTTATATAACTATTAACCACAACATCGTCACTTTTTTGTGACAGATTAATAGTAAATATCACAAAAACAATAGTTCTGAACAAAATGTAGATGATAGTCATACTTAAATTAGAAAACTCACTACTAGAAAAAATACATTCCTTGAGGCGCATTGAGCGTCATAAAAGGGTGCTTATGACACACAAAAAAGTGTCTTGAAGGACATGTCATGAAATTAAGATGACACGCATCGGCGTGTCATCTTTTCATGAGACACATTAATAACACTCTCTCATGACACCAGTTTATGACACACGTTTGTGACACTCTTTCACAACACACTATGCGTGTCATCCTTTTTGACATAAAAAATCTATAAAATTACTCATTTATCCTAAATTCACACACACACACATATACCAATAAATCTATTTCAAAATAAAATACATATATTAATAAGATGAAATATTATTTCAAATAAATATTGTGTCCATACATCCGTCGAGACATAAAATACAATCACTTGAAAACAAAAGTTCTCACATAACTTGACCATTCTTCGCGAATGCTATTCATATCTGTATCCGTGTAAACATGATTCATCTTCCGCTGTACAAGTATATCAACTTTTCCATTTGTGCCTACCCAGATCTCCGGGCCAATTGTCCCAAAATGTACCTGCAGGTTGAGCATTGACCTAGAAACAAACTGGCTTGTGGAATCTACTTTGCCACTAGTAGCCTTTGAGTCGGATTCATCTTGCAGTAGATAATAGGGGTTAACAATTAAAATCTAGCTTAAAATTCCAAATCTATGATAATATTTAAAAATTAGACTTACTTTGCTGACAATTGAAGTTATATTTACATCATCTTCCTTGATATCTTGAATTTCATTATCGCCTAGTATCTCTGGCAAAAGTTTCAAAAATAAGTTAAAACTCATATTTTAGAGTGCAAAAAGTAAATTATTTTATGGCTATACAGTCTTTTATCAACAGTATGTACATGATGAATAATACCAAGGATGCTTTGAATTTTAAATCTTGAACATCAAAGTTCAAGGCACTAAGACTATAGGGTGTGGCTCGGGAAAGAGATCGAGAAGGGTGACATGGAGCCTTCCCCGAAGGGGAACACCGCCCCCCCCCCCCCCCCCCCCCGAAGGCAAATCGGTGAGCCCGGGGTGTTTGTCCCGTCCTCCCCGTCCCACTTCCCCAAAAAATTTTGACCGTTGCAAAATTTCAAACGTTGGTTTGGACCGTTTAAAAAAACGTTTTATATATATATATATATATATATATATATATATATATATTAAACTTCAAATTTCATACCAAACAACCTCCAATTTCAAACCTATTCTACACAACACACCTTATATTTTATAAACTTTACACTCTAATTTTTATAAAACCACATAACAATTTCAAGCCTTTTCACCTCTATAATTTTATACAAGCATGAGTTCATCGTCAGAAGAGGCAAATGTTGTCAATTTTTTCGCGAGCGCGATGGTTGAAACGGCAAATATTATGTTGGAGTTTGTAAACGACGGTAATGACGACGAAACAACTTCGGAACCAATAACAAAGCGCGCCGTATTAAGCTGAGATCGTGAGGGTATATTTTATTTCTTATACTTTTTAAATTTCTTATTATATTTTATATTGTTATATTTTGTTATTTTTTTGTTAATTTTTTTATTATATTTCATATCTTATATTTTTAAAATTGATTTATGTTATTATATTTTATTTCTTATACTTTTTATTTTATTTAAAGGTGCACATGATCGTTTGGTGGCTGACTACTTTGCTGAGGACTGCGTATACACAGACGACCTATTTAAGCGTCGCTTTCGAATGATTCGCCGATTGTTCCAACGAATTGCCAATGACTTGGCTAATTATGATGAGTTTTTCACACTACTATATGATGCTAGAGGAAAACGAAGTTTTACGACTCTACAGAAATGCACTTCTGCGCTTCGTCAGTTGGCGTACGGGACTGCTAGTGATTCATGGGATGAATACTTAAGGATGTCTGCTAGAATGAGTCGGGAGTGCTTGTATTGGTTTTGCGAAGGGGTTGTGAACTTATATAGCAAAGTTTACTTGCGTAGGCCAACGAAGAAGGACATCGAAAAGCTCTACGCGCACCATGCAGAGAAACACCGCTTTCCTAGCATGCTTGGAAGCATCGATCGCACGCATTGGCCATGGCGTAATTGCCCCACTGCATGGAAAGGGCATTTTACGCGAGGTAACATTGGAGAGCCGTCAATTATTTTAGAATCCGTTTGCTCACAAGACCATTGGATTTGGCATGCATTCTTCGGAGTTGCTAGTTCATGTAACGATTTAAATGTTCTAGCAAGATCCATGGTTTTCGAGCGCATCATTAGAGGTACCGGTCCTGATGATTCTTTCATGCTCAACGGGGTAGAATATAAGCACGGGTATTATCTAGCGGACGGGATACACCCAAGTTATGCAACTCTTGTGAAAACGATACAAATTCCCATGGATGAGTAAAGGAAAAAATTTGTGAAGTGCCAAGAATCGGCTAGAAAATACGTCGAACGGTTATTCGATGTTTTAACAGCGAAATGGCATGTTATTGGGCGGCCCGCACGTGCATGGCATCCAGAAAACTTGAGATATATTATGTACGCTTGTACGATATTACATAACATGATAATCGAAGATGAAGTCCGCGCTATATGTGAGTATGACCCGAATGACGTTGAAGAAAATATCGAGCCGGTTGACGAGGGACAACAACAATCGAACAGGTGGGCACTAGAGGATAGTACTGTGCACGACAACCTTTGCACGGATTTAATCGACCATATTTGGAACAATTTCTGTGTCAAAAATAACGAAAATATTGCTAACGAGTAGTTTGTATTTTTTTACTTTGTTTAGCTTTGTATTTTTTACTTTGTTTAGGTTTGTATTTTTTTTAGTTTCTTTAGGTTTGTAATTTTTTTTTTAATTTACAATCTTTTTTTTATGTATCATCCGATTTTTTTTTGTATTTTATTTGAATTTGTTTTTAAATTTTAATGAAAAAAATATTAATGAAAAATAAACTCTATAAATAAATAAAAAAGAAATATAATAAAAAAAGGAATGGGGAAGGGGAACCGATTCCCCTAGAAGGGGGAGGAGAAGGGGGGAAATGATGTGGCGCTGATGTGGACAAGGGGGAAGGGATGTGGAAGGTTCCACACCCCATAGTCTAACACCTTGTTGGTACTGGCTCTCTGGATATCATCATCATAAGTAAAGGACAAATACAAAACCATATATAGAAATGAAAGAAATACAAACGCATTAACTTCATTAATAAAATAGTGCATCTAACTTGTGATATGGCTTCTTGTTCTACTGAGGGCATCTTCTTGAGAGCTAGTTGGGCAACATCTTTAATCTGCACATATTTCACAAATCATATCTACACAGGCCAGTTAATTTTTTTAAAGACACATGGGCCAGTTAAGTTGCAGATGCCATAAAGCTAGAATTGCATACCTGAAGCGGTTTCACACAATGCCACAGTGGCGGTAAGTCCGCAAAGAGTTTCTTCACAGAGAGCTCGGGAGGTTTAGCCTGTTTAATAAAGGAGTGTTTTAACAACTAAGGGTAGTATAGATTCCTCAAATGTTGTTAAATTAACATAAGGGTGGTATAGTCCTCAAATGATGTTAAATTAACACAAGCCGAGGTGGTGTATTTTGCACTTGTGCCACATTCACTTATGAATCAGTCAATTTTTGCTCTCGTGGCCCATTCACTTATGAGTCTTATCAATTTTTGCAACCAATTGTGGTTAATATTATAAACCAAAACAACCTTTTTTAAGGTTGATTGCAGTCCTCAAATGATGTTTAACTAATATAAGTAGCAGTACTCAACATCGACTATCGTTAATAGCTATAACTAGCTTTGAGGTTGACCAATCTACAGCAATTATGCTGCTGTCACGGACTGTGTGCAGCTCAAACTACTCCTTTTTACCCTTTTTAACCCATGAAGCCTGTAGATAAATACCCCCACTTAATTCCTAAAGTTTACCTTATCAAATGGATCAAAATAACTCTATTCTTTGCTGCATGTTATGGTTCAATATCGCCTCAGCCTAATGACCAATTTAGATTACGTGTAAGAATTCCCATGTATATGTATTCCCTACTCAGACAACTAAACCTGTAAACAACACATAAATCAATAGCCATAAAAATAAAGAAACAGACTACACAAGCTCCCACCGAGACATTCAATCATCCAACAACTCGAACTCTATAAATGTTTCTAACCCAGACTCATGCTCAACAAGCATAACTTCACTAGACTCTTTTTGTGCAACAATGTTTAGAAAACTTGAAACAACTTGTAATACTCTTAAAAAATGAATGAGAAAGTTGAAAAAATATTGCTCGTAAATACTAAATAGAGAGCGACTAAAACATCAAATAAACAATAAGATAGACAAACCCATGATGACAACACTGTGAACAACACAGTTGTTCCAAATGTCTTGCCCCTTACTTTAGGTCTAAATTACAAAGCTTCAACTAAAATAAAAAAGAAAACAACTAAAATCATTAAAGCTTCAATTAAGAACAACCAAAATAAAAAAACAAGTTCTAAAAGCACTGAACTTCCAAGGTTTGAAAGTACTTTCAAAGAAAAAAAATTGCACTATTTTGACAAAACGTGTAACCAACATATGCATTCTTTATACATCACCAATAAGGGGTTCAGGAATACAAACAATATCAACTCTAGCTTCAATTCAAAGACTCTGGCCCACAATTGATTTTTTTATAAAAGGAAACTGCATATGAAATTATTCTATATAATCCCCAAATATTTCATTCCTATTAAAAAAACCATAAGAGCCAAACTAGTAAAGAAATGCAACTTCTCTATCCATTAGTCTAACCTTCTCTAAGCCAAACTAGTAAAGATGCCTTCATATTTCCTTAAAGAATGAATACACACCTGACTTCGTGCCCTGAATAATACCTGCTCTAGCTGAGCCACCTTCCCATAATGCAGACAAAGAGAAGAATAGAATTATGTCTAAATGTCCACTAAACTGTTGCTACTTTCTCTTTTGCCTTTACCATTATCAAACAAAACACCTCTATTTAAGTGTACTAACAAACAACATAAAAATTAACAACCACATTTCTCTAACTACAGTTAGGGTTTACAATACTAAATAATTAGGAAAAAAAATTAAACAGAGAGTAGACAAACGAGAGAACAATCAGAAACAATAACTGAAGATAAATAAACCTTAGCGGTGATGTTTTTTTCTGTATTTTACCATCTTAGGGGGGTGGCGACGACTATGTGGAGGTAGAAGGACTGTGCGTGCGATGAATGTTAACAAAAGATGGAAACCTAAGATTGTAACTTGAATCTAATCGATCGGTTCAGTGTCGATCGATCAGTCGAGGGTTGGAAATTTGGAATTTTCGTGAGGGATTCTGATGTTTATCAGTAAAGAGTTTGAAGAATGAATAAATGAGAAATTGTAAAGGCGGGAGAATAAATTGTTGGGGAGGGAATATAAAATTTTGAGAAAATTTATAGATTCACAAAACATGACACACATATTTTGATATTGTTATTTTTTTTATGACACTAAATTAAGGACATGTAAAAATGTGTGTCAAAAATTTACTATATTTTATAAACCATGATATTTTTTATGATGCACAATTTTCAATGTCATAAAATGAACGTGTATTATTATTCACGTGTCAAGAAATGTGTATTTTATAATAATGACTTTATGTGACTATACATACTACAACATCCCTCTAAAAATATTTTCTTTTTCGTAATATTATGCTTTGAGCTAATTTATCGTAATATTATGCTTTGAACTAATTTATCGATATTCGGACCTATTTATGTTCATTTTTGGATGATTACTTCTATTTTGTCACTTTGTCATACAACTTTACTTTGGGCAATGTTTCTATTTTATTTAAAGTTGAGGTTGTGGCCATGATGGCTTTGTACTCTGTTTGTGTTTAGGTAATTAAATAATCATATCTAGGCACATTAGTAATTATTATGTTAAGATATAAGAACCAGCTAGCTACATATATATATTCACTTGGTTGATGTTGTTGTTGTTGTTGTCACTAGTTCGACAGGTTGCTTCCTCCTGTTCGTCATGATGAGAAGACATTTCTTGAATACAAGCAATATGGAAGAATAACGACAAAGGTTATGAGATGCTATTATGATGCTTATGAGAATCGAACACAAAGGGAATTATAAGTTTTCAATTAATATTTGATATATGCATAATAGTGTAATGTCACTTAGAAAATAGATTCGATGCTCATGAAAACTGGAACTTATAGTCAAACAGTTATGAGAGAAAATGAAATCATAACATCGAACTCATGAAATATAATGTATAATATAGTTCATCATAAAAACGAATGATCAACGATGAAACATAAAACATTGGATTGTTCTTGTCTAGTCATAAGACTCGACGAAAACCCTGATTGTTCAAAGAATCGAACTCACTTTGAGATTAGTGAAGACGTGATATAGCCTATAAGTGGATACTCACTCCAGGAATCCCAGGTAAGCATAACAAGTCCGTCGGTAGCTTCGGGTTTATGTGTTATGATTTGCCTATCCCAGAAAACCCATTGTATAGGCATCTACCCTTCCAGAGTGCACGTGTTCTCTCACGTAGAGTTCAACACTTTGAAGGGATGAAAAATGAGGGTAGGCAATTAAGACTATAATATCCAGCATGCTCCAATGTGTACAACTTTTCTCCAAGTGAAGTCACTCCTCAAAGACCATGATGAAGAAAGAAAGAAAGTAATGGAGAACAGTAGGGGAAAGAATGAAAGGTGACAAAGGAGAAAGGTTAGTGGAGCACATAAACAAATTTACGCAAATAAGGACAAGTATAGGTTCTTAGTTATAGTCTAGGTCATTTACTAATAACCTAATTCCGGATCCATATAATCATGGTTCTGATACTAGTCTGTAACACCCCAACCGATTGAGGAATCATCGAGGTGCCACGTAATGACGATTGTTCAAAAGCTCATGTTACTAAAGTGTAAATATTATTAAATTCATGATTAAGAGTCAAACATCAAAGTCAAACCAATACATCAAGTCTCAAAACAAAACGATACATAAAGCTTGTTTATTAAGTCTAAGTCCATGCCTAAGTGTATTCATCAAGCTTTCCCTAAAACATGTACAAAAATAAGACATCAACAATGCTTGTGAGTACATTTAGTTTGTGTACATATAATATAGGTATAAAAGTTTTTTACAATTCAAGTATCGTGATTCATTCAAGGCAATATGGTAAATACGTAAGCACACAATGCGGGTCAAAATCAAACCTTTTATGATGAAAAAGACAAAGGAATTAACAATGACCTAGGACTTCCCACACACACATAGGTACTTTCCACTAGGCGGGTTGTCAATCCAAATAGCGCTATCCATTGTTTAAGTCGGCTTGTACGGAGTTAATGATTTTGTAATGATTGCAAGTATACTACATTTATCTTTAATCACAAAACACAGGAATTCAAAACATAACACTTATATGAATTTTATGCAAAAACGTTTGTTACTATATGTAAGTTTCATAAGGGAATAAGTATACACACTGTTTTGCTAAGCGGGATAAACCCAGTAAAGCTCGTCGCAAAATAAAAATCGGGAATTCTGAAGAACTTAACCTATACATATAGGAATACTAATGAGGGAAATGACTTAAAAAGTCTAAGACATCTAGAATCAAAGGCAGTGGGGTTTGCTAGGATACAAGGGAAAAATGAAGTTTTACGATAATTTGAATTTAATAATAAATTTGTATTTCAAAGATATAACATGATTAAAGTTCGAAAATATGACTAAGTAAACTAATTATTACTAAATAAATATTTTGAATCTAAGTAATTTATTCAAAGATTTTAGTTAATCATCTTAACTAAATTGTATAATTTCAATAATTAAAATTTATTACATAAATGAATATTAATTACACACTTGAATCAAACATTAACACTTATGATTACCAAACTTAAGAATATTTTTGTTTTATATGAAAAATATTCATCAAACAAATGTTATAAATAATATATAATTAAATTATTTATTTTGCCTAAATAAGCATAAATAAGACTAAAAATACAAGATATGATATATTTTTGTGAAACATAATTACTTTCTGATGTAAGATAGTGAAAATAAATTTTTCATAATTTTTCTCAATTTATTTTCATTTAAAACGTATATAATGAATTTAAATCGTATTTAAATGATTAAATGTAGGAAAACTAATAAAAATATTGTTTTCTAGTAAAATAATTTTTATTTCAGTTCATGATGCTTATAAATAATTTTCCAAAAATTTTAAGATTAAAATCATCAAAAATGAATTTTTAATCAATCAAATATGATTAAAAATTTTAATTAATAAAATATGAAAATATAATATTTTCTAGAAAGTTAAAGTATGATAATTTTTCATGTGGTGTTAAGATACTACATCTAAATTTTTATAATTTTTGGATCACAAATGAATTTTCTATGAATATTATAAGTTTTATGATTATAATAATGTTTTTTGATGAATAAACGAAATAAATAAGATTGAAAATGAGAGGGTGCACCTGGGTTCGAATCCAAGTACCTTGGTTGCTCACACAGACACATAACCACAACACCAGTCCTTGTATTTGTGATATTATTTAAAAAACAAATATATAAATAATTGTTATATCTTCATATTCTTCCTCAAATTGCCTCATAAGCCCTAACCCTAGCCCTAAATTCAATTCACCCCAATACGTTATTGAAATCGTCTAGAATCATAGGGCTAATACTCAAATACTAATGTAGATCAAAACGTCAATAAAAAATGACTTACACGTTCTTTAAGAGACCGAAAAGATGAGTTTTTAAACTGTGTGAGGAACAGCGAATCACAAAGCTATAAAAATGTGTTTTGTATGATGTCTAGATGATTTCATGTTGTTAAAAGGTGCAGAAGTCCATCGGAAGCAAGTATTTGTAAGAAAAACACTTAAAACGGACTATAATTGAGCTTTATTTTTTTTTTCTGGTCGTTACTCTATGTCGATCGATTGTAATGCTCAATAATACGCGTTAAAAGCCAAAATAAAAATCGTTTGGTAGCAAAGGAGAAATGCGTGGATGGTAAATTAAACAAACCTCAAACGTTAAACCATTCGCCGGAACTTCACCGGAAACAGTGAGTTGCTGGGTGGAAAACAAGTGTGGGGGGTTAGGTGTATTCAAAAACTCAACTTTCGTCAAATGGAAAAAACAGCCCTCGATTAACTTGGTTAATTATATTATAGTTAAGTTAGTTTTCCTTATATAAAACTTAACCACGGTAACTTGATTTAGCTTAAACATTTTCAAAACTTTTATAACTCAAAATTTTTAACTTTATTTAACTAATAACACAATAAATTTATGTTTTTATAACATTTCACTTAAAATTTTGATATTTCCCAAAACTTTTTGATAACGCCGAATTATAATACTTTCAAAATTACACTACAATATACGTATTCGGTTAAAATGAAGGTATAATCCAAACAAAGAAGTAATGATCGACAAAGCTCAAGCTTTTATAAAAATTCGAAAATGACCAAAGTACAAGGGTCATAAATGTAATACAATAAAATGTGGGAAAAGTGCAGACGTTACAAGTACCAGATACCAAATGTTGATCCCCAAAATCACCATTACTCGGCACTAAGTAAAAAGAGTTTTACAAAAAATTTAAAGATTAGTACACATTATCAATAAAGAACCGGTGCATGTTAGCAAGAAAGGTGGTTCACATTAGCACTATGACAACTATTAAAGTGTATTTCATTTAACTAGGGTCGTAATACTCCGCGCCTTGTTGCGGCCAGCATCTGCTGAGCAACAATGTGCGATAGTAAGGACACTTAGTAAGGCAGACAACATTTGTCGTGCTTCGGTTAAGTTTATTGATGGGCTATATCTCATACAATTTGGTTTTGATCATAACAAAGCCCAAAGGTTTTGAACCGGGTCTCTTCTTTAATATATAAAAGAATATAGTATATATTATGATTTTATTCAAATCTGATATATAAGTAGATGTCCTGGGGTTATCCTTCAATCCCTGTGTGGCATTGCCAATCCCTAGTGACAAGCCAATTGTCACACCCCGCCTAGGCAGAAACACAGGATGCGACTTCGAAAGTTTTCAAGCATTAGAGTTACGCGAAGCATCAAATTCCATAGATTTAGAGATATCAAAAGGATAATAGCGTTTTACATTTCAAAAGATAATATCGTCTCAAAACCACAGTTTCAAATGATATTGTTCAAAATCATTTAACTTAAAGACTGGTTCAAAATATCCTATAATGCCAGCACGTAACCCCCAAGTTCCATGCTACTTGCTTAATTACCTGAAAAACATGTAAGTAAAAATATGTCTACAATAAAGTTGGTGAGTTCACGGGTTTTGATCGATGGATATGTATACCATCGTAGACTGAACCATTTCCTAGCTAAGACAATGATCAATATGTGACTTACATGAGCCTGTAACCAAACCTTGATGTGTTGTGCCTCGCCTGTTATACACTAAAGACAATGAATAAATGTGAAATACAAGCACTCTCTTGATAAATGCAATCCGGTTAGAGCGACTAACCAAGAGTGTGGGTGTTAACCCAATAAATCTATTCCGGTGTTCCATGGCTAAGTCCATAGCTAATGGTTACAGTGTGAAGTATGACACGAGGACTTTATGAGTACTCTAAACCTTATTGTCTGATGTTTACATAATAGTCAAAATGTAACTAAAAACTTGTACGCATGTTTTCCCCCAGAAAAAATGTAAAACAATGAAAAGCGTATGTGAAAACTCACCTTGTGTCTGAATGCAATGAGGTACTGAGCCTGATGTGCTAGTGTCCGTATGAAGGTGCCCTAGAATATTAAGGACAATTTAAGTTTATGTACTCAGTTATTTACCATGCAAGTTGTTCAACCAAATTGTATGTCTTTGGACTATGTGTATAGTGTTATTGTCCATACACATGACGATTATTACTTATTGTTGTTTGTACTATTGAAAAGATGTACAATTTTAACTTGTGGATCCTGGAACTCTCGTTGGATCCTCTCGTTTATAATCGTAAAAATAATCTATCTTGTCAGAACTGGGTTCGTAAGGCCCCACATTTTACCATATGGTTCCTCGTGTTAACAAATGTTAAGAATTTGTATGTAATGTAGAGTTTTAACATATGTTTTAGGGGCTTTGTGTTGAAAACGTAGGTAACATATGTTTGGCCAATTTTAACATATGATTCATAAAACCAAAGATTTTTATATGTGTATGTTGAGGTTAAAATTGCCTTTTATGTATTTTGTTTAAGTATTTACAAACATACAGCCGTATATATACATTATTTATCTATGTATACTGATGTGTCACAAAATTAACATAAAAAACGTGCATAACTCATCTCAGAATAGGGCAAGATTGAGCTTAAATTATTAATTTTAGCTACTTAATCGTTCATATTTGTATTTTTCAGGAAATTGGAGCTCCAAACCGAAACAAGTGATTTTCAGGTAAAAACAGTTGAAAATCAGAGATTCCTGAGGATACGAGACTCTCAGCCTATTTCCCGTACGTGTGAAGACCTTTCCGGGACTTAACGGATGATAAAATTAGTCAGGGACTAACCTAGCACGCCCATGCACACTTGTATGGAGGCCCCGCACACTAGAAGAAAAAGCAGCCAACTTGGGTGACAAGAAAAAGCTTCTCAACAGGGACAAAACTGTGGCTAGGAGACAAAGGGTAAAATGTACAACTACAACTTTGTCTCCCACATGCAAGGTTTTAGACCACATGAAAGGGACCTGTTTTCCTCTTTGCCTATAAATAGCAAGCTTCATTCAATCATTTGGCATACCATCTCATCTAGTCTTGTGCCTTCTTGGGTTCTTGTGGAAGGCCTTAAGGCCATCCTAACATACACACCAAGGTTAGGCCTTGTCCTACCTTAATCATCTTGGCCAAGCATGGGATCGTAGAGTAGTACATGCAATGAACATCGAGGGTCGTGACGATTGCACTAGATACATAGCACTAGGAGATGGAATGTTTGTCTATGAGCAGCCATGTTCATGTATTGATCATTCTTTATGGTTGTATCTTTCTATGATCTCCAAACCCACTTCGATTTGTAGACTTTTATTATTAGTAGTAGTAGTTTGTCTTTAGTTATTTGTTGTGTTATCTTCTCATCTAATTCTTCTTTGTTTATCTTGTGACAGGTTCAAATAGTGATTAAGTTGATAAACCTTTAACATCAACCTTAACTTAATAAAATAAACAATCAAGAGGTTTATTCAGCTTTTGGTAGTCCAAAGCTAGATCCAAGTCAAGGAAACCGGTAGTGAGACAGATCCTTCGGGCTTCTGATATCCAAACTGGGTTCTAAGCAATAGCTTCTGAAATGGACCAGATCTGAGTGACACACTTCTGGTTCTTACCAGATGAATGAATGGCTTTCTACTAAACTTAATATCCAAACTGGGTTCTAATTAAACTTAATATTAATTTTAATAATAGACTTAACTACTTATACGGAGGGCCCGAGATGTGCATGCCCATTATCTCTGCTATTTTATCTCTTTATTTTATAAAACCCAATACTCTTTTTCAAAACTATTTTTCTTAGAACCCCTCCGTTTTATTTTTCTTTTCAAACCCAATTAGTTATTTGATAAAAGATTGAGTAGGGGAAAGTGTGTTCTCTGGAATACGATACTCGGTATTTACCCTAGAAACCTATACTATACACGTCAGGTTCTCTCCTATGTGTTGGTTTTAGTTTCTAAGTATATATCGCTTACTTATAAATTTAAAACTTCTTTAAATGGTTTAGTAAAAATCAATCGTTTTCCCAAAATCACTATTTTGGAATTAAAACATCAATATTTTTGGCACCGGAAAAATGATATCTTTCTAATTACTAAAACCAGGCACATCATATATGTGTGTAGGTATAAAGTTGTATAGGTTCAAATTTTGTAAGTTTTATACATTAGAACATAGTGTTTTAGAGTTTGTGAACAATATAAGGTCGGGTGAACACATTATTGACCGCAATAATGGATTAAAAAGAAGTATAGTTTGGTTTTACAAACCACGACAATGAACCAAAGTAAACAATGAAGTGTGCCGAGTTCCTAGCCGATTGATTCCACACTATTGCTTCTAAACTCCTGAACTTGATTGATGGGGCTGTGTTATGGTGTTTAACGGCTGAAAACGGGTTCGGTTGGGGATGTTGGTGTCAAGCCAAAGGTAAGAGAAGGGGAGAAGAGTAGTGTTTTGAATGTTTAAGTGTTTGGGAGGTTTGTGTGTGGAAATTCAAAGGCCATTCAACCTGATTACATAACCAAGATGGAGGGTGGGAAGTGGAAGGCAATTGATTGTTTGGATAGTCAAAGTTGCATGGGACGTGGTGCGCAGAAAGTTGGTTTCTATTTATGTGAAATGAGTTGACCTAATGTAGCTAGTCATGCATGCCTTCCTTGGATGTTTCTTTGGCCGATTTTTGGGGATTGTGTAAGGATAATTTTGGTGGTCAACAACACATAAGAAGAAGGTGTTGGGTGGTTAAGTCTCTAGGTTGGTGCAAGTATGGATATTTGAGTTTTGGATGGTTATGTGTGTGTGTGTATATATATTTATGTATATGTGTGTGTGTGTGTGTGTGTGTGTGTCTGAGGGTATAGAGATGTTGTGTAGTGATGGTGAGTCTCAATCATCCTTTAATGTGTATGTGTGATCGTATATATGTATGTATATGGAGTTGTAATTCAAAACACAATCACACACATACATGTGTGTCGCATGTATACATATATACATATACATATACATATACATATATACATATATATATATGTATGTGTATATATAATATATATTAGTGTATGTTTGTATTATATTGAAATTTGATCACACACATGCTAATACATTCATATATATTTCGTGTGAATGGGTATCTATACATACGATATTTGTTATCTTGATTATGCACACATATATATGCGGCTGATTGTATGTAAGTGTATACATATATATTATGTTTGTTGAAATCCATTAACTCATCATGTGTGTAGAAATCGATTGGGACGTGGTCATATGTACCTAGTGTCGAGTTTTATTTATTGATAACACATGTGTAATTGTGAAATAATAATAACATTTCTTTCATCACTTAAGATGTCATGTATTAATTTAAGTTTTAACATATGTTGGGTTGGTATATTAACTCATGTTACATATGTATTGAAATTTGAATTAATAAATGGTAAAATTCCATGAATTAATGTGTCGAATATCCATAAAATCTCTTTCGAATTTTTGTGCGGAGTTGAATAGTTTCCAAACTAGATATCGTCATGTGTAATCTCATTTCGTTTGTACATAATAATTAAGGTATTCGATTGCTCTCTGTTTAGCGTGTGATTTGCTTGATTTTTTCATTGACAATTGTTTTGGATTAATCGGGTGTTGCATGAGTAAATGGAAAATGCAACGAATTCCTGAAATTGTTTAGGCTTTGCTAGACTCGGGACGACATAGTTAAAGTAAAAATGTCTAATGCACACATAAAATGGCATAGTTTTAACGGTGTGCACGGATCTTAACTAGGAAATTCGACAAGTGTCACACCAATCCATCCCGCTTATTTGATTTGGGTCACTGGTTTCGTCCTGCCTTGGACTCGTCAAGAAAGCGGCAACAGATCTCGACTAGTGGTGCGTTCGAAACATAGACAAATCTTGACACGTACACTTGCCTTATTTCGCTGAGGTCATTCCCGATGAAGCACAAGACTCAGACAGTAACCCAAGCATTTAAGTATAACCCACATCATTTCGACTACCAAATATTTGGCCTGTGACACTCTCCCACCACCATTTCATGCACGTCCTCGTTCATGTGCCTAGTATCGCGCCAAAAAATGCATCTTCTCCCCAAATGATTAAGCATAATTTACTCTGGTTAAGTGAAAAACCCGATAGCACAACAACAACGATCTTTTTTTTTGCCGTTCAAGATTTTGCCTCGTCAATGTATGTTGACGTCGTGGTTCCGCCGGGGTTTAGACATATGGAGGCCTGAAGATTGTTACAGCTTTTATATTCCGCTGTTGTATGAACTGTATTTTTAAACTCGAACCTCATGGGCTTTATTGACACCATACTAGGGTGGCAGTCACAATCCTATACTTGCAACTGTTCAAAGACTGTCACCAAAGTTCCCCATATTTGGTCTTCTCTCACCACCATTGCATAATTAGACTTGTCACGCTCTCAAATTTCCACTGCGGGGTTTTATCGTGAGGCGCATGACAAACTAGGATCCAGTCAATAGTCGAATGAACGACCTATATATGCTATCAAAATCATACGTAAATAAGCCAAATAGTTTTTAAGTTCAAAGCTTTGAAGTTCACCGGGGCAGTAAATAATGTTCATGCAAACCATCTCGTAAAAACAAATACGAGTTACCCAAACTAACATAATAAAATATAAGTTTGAAAACCAAAATGATAATGTATGTGATGCAAGTGAGACTCCAATTGCATCCTAGCAGCAATTACCTTAGCGACCTGAGAAAACATGTAAAGTGTGTCGACAATTAAGTCGGTGAGTTCACAGGTTTCTATAAAGAAAAAAAAATCCATTTGTCTGTTTGTAGTTTAGACTAACATCAATTTACTAGTTATATCCAATGTTAGCTAGACGTTTAACAAGTTACTAAGCATATACATACCGTTCTTAGCTTAGAAGTTCACCGAAAGCAGTAACTAATGTTCATGCAAACCATCTCATAAAAACAAATACGAGTTTCCACAACTAACATAATAAAATATAAGTTCGAAAACCAAAATGATAATGAATGTGATGCAAGTGATACTCCAACTGCATCTAGCAGCAATTACCTTGCTACCTGAGAAAACATGCTAAAGTGTGTCGACAATTAAGTCGGTGAGTTCATAGGTTTATATAAAGAAAAAAAATCTGTTTGTTTGTTTGTTATATAGACTAACATCAGTTTACTAGTTATATCCAATGTTAGCTAGACTATTAACAAGTTACAAAGCATACACATATTGTTGCTTATTGTTGGTAGTTTGTTGCCTTCAGTCACCGTCCATTACATGATGACTAAGTGTTTCAGACAATATGCACCTGCTTGACCTCCGGCCGACACAGGTGGAGCTTGTCAAACCCAATAGATCTATTCTCTTCTCCTTCCTATGTTACGCATAATATGGTTTATAATGTAAGGACCTAATAATGGAAATTACGCTACATTAAACAAGCAATATAACAGTACATGTGATCTACATTGTTCGTGTGTTTGTGTAGCAGGTTTCTCCCTAACAGGAAAATAGTAAAAGGGGCCATGAAACTCACCTTATCTTTGCGTGCTAAATAGACCAGGTGTAATAAAATAAGTATCCAACTGTTTGGAACCTATAATATAACAACCTATAAGTGTTTGTCCAATATTTGTGGTTGTCCAGATAACCCATTGACTCCAAATCAATGACCTAGTTATGTTTTATAGAAGTGTTTGACCAAGTTTGACTTTGTTTGACTTAGTTTGACCCGCTAACCCGCCGGTGCCCCATTAATGTTTCGCGTTTGATTAACTCAATTAGACCTAGAATTACATCATTTACACAAATCATTCAGTTCCTAGCATCTATCATGTTAGTTGTCACATAATATGTTACATATAACTTATGCTCACAAGTTTAAGTTCGTGCATACATCCTACTACGAACAGGTCATGATTCATATCAAATCATATAACCCACTTCATGCATCCTACAACTTGTATCCTATGCAATCTTTCTAAACTTAGTAAGTTACGAACACCAAGAAGATGTAACATGCAAAAAGTTTCCATTTTTATCAAGTACCTAAATCTGGTTTAATGTTACCGAAACAATGTTCTAAAACTCTTAGATGATCATTACTAAGCATCTCATAGCAATAAGTTCATAATAACATGCGTTAATCTCAACTTCAAAATCCAAAGCACATAAAGTTTCCTATTAAGCAGGGTATGAACAACGGATTAAACAACGTAAATCAAGCATTTAATACATGTTAATTATCACACTCATATCCAAACATCATAATTCTCAACCTAGGGTTAGTCAAGTTTCATCAAAAAATTCTCAACCGAGCATGTATCCTATGTTGTAATACAATCAAATCATTATCAAAACTCATCACATACACATGTTAAACATCTACAAATCATTGACTATTGATAAAACAAGTATTGATTACATATGGACTTGAGGTTTTATGGACAAAAACAAGATTAAACATAATCAAATGGATTAAAACGGTCAAGAAATCGATTATGGACCTTAAGTTCTTCGCTCGGGTGATTAATACGTGTCCTAGGCTGCAAGATCCTTGGAATCGTGAAGAGCAGAGGTTAGGGGTTGAATTTTTCGTTTTATCGCGGCGTGTTGGTTTGCAAAATGAGTTAGTCTTGGGCTTTAAGTGTTTTTGTTATTGTTTTTGTTTATACTTGGACTAAGGATATTATATCTAACACCACAAACAACCATCCCAATAATCTAAGACCTAAATTACTTTCCTGGTTCGTCGAATGTCAGTTACGGACTCAGTAAGGCGTTTCACTTATATACGTGTGGACTTACACATAAATACATATTTAAATACACGAAACCACCTAATTGCAATTAATATCAATATTTGCAATTAATATCAAACGAGCTATTTCACAATTATTGGTTTTGTTAATTCACCAAACATTTGGGGTCATTTACTCGTATATATGTCTCGATGATTTACCGGATTATCTGTTTGTGTCGTTTCACATATATTTAACGAATTTATTTCATCTGAATTAACTAAATATATAATTTAACCATAGTAAGTAATAAATGTTTACAAAAAGTTAACCTGAATTTGTGGGGTGTCACAATACTAATCCAGTAAACACACATTTGGTTAAGAGTCAAGTTGCAAAGTACCCAAGAATCGTTCTGCTCGGTTACCACTTTGTCACGGGGTTATCCTTTGATCCAGTGTGGCGTTCCCAACCCCCGGGGACAAGTCAATCAGCCCGCTTCTTTGATCTGGGTCGCTGGTTTCGTCCTACCTTAGACTCATCAGGAGAGCGGCAATAGATCTCGACTAGTGGTGCATTCGACGGATAGACATGTCTTGGCATGTACACTGCCTTATTCCGCAAAGAC